>PISX010004328.1:0-123348 GCA_004024625.1 Mellivora capensis
GCAGTCTAAGTTTTAATGAGAATATTTGTGAAGTAATTCTGAGTTCTTACTCTGTGAATGCAAATCATTGGCATTTAAGTCAGCAAATAAAACAGCGGCGGGTGACAGAGACAAGCAAGGTAAAGGGTCTAAACAGGTGCTTAACGGAAGGGTTTGAAGAGCTATTTCTGTTCTCTGCCTTGTAGCTGCTCATTTATCCTGCACACCACATTCCTTGACAGGAGTGGAAATCAACTACTCTGGGAATGCTGACTGCATTATGGTGAAGTCATTTGTGACCGCTAAGTGGCTTGGATCCTAGCAGGACTGAGAGATATCAGAATTGCATTGGCCCATGCATTTCCACCAGAGATTCTGCTCAGTGGACTCTTACGTATTTATCATCACAGCTTCACCCCTGAAGAGGTACTCAGCTAGGTTTGCCTTCAAATTCCGATTGGTATGAGCTTTCGGAAACACAACAAGCAGAGCACATATATGGAGTGGCAGGCCTTAGAAAAATTATAAGGAAAATCCACAGCTTGTCACGCCTGATACCAAGCCTGTCTGGAAAGTGTCAAGAGCGTGCAGGAACCTTCAGACTGCGGCACAAGTACCTAGTTGACCTTTGGAATGGTAAAACACTAGCTAGAAAGGATGAAACAGCACAAAGCCCATACTTGGTTAATTTAGACACAGAATATAAGAAGTGCCATCAACCAGTTCTAGCAGTGAAATTATATTAGCTTTTTCTTTTATTTTATAAAGACAAATAAAAGTTTTTAATAGCAAAATCCTTAAACATAAAGCCTCATGTTTTGCAAGATGAATAGCCTCTGTAAAGCTCTTCCTTGCTGGAAAATTAAGAAGACATAACAGGGTATAGGAGAAGGCTAGCCTTACTCACTCAGTTAACAACGGTTTTTCCACACTTAACCGTCATAGCACTGGAGAGACAAAGTAAATTAATACAGCCCTTGAAGCACTTACTGTTTCCAAAGAGACAGATAAATAACAACCCCACATGTGAGGGGGCTACACACATCAGGAAGAACATCCTCTAGGTTTGAGGACAACCAACTATGCGGAGGAGTTAAATTTCATAAACGAATTTACGAGATGGCTTAACGGTTGAGAATTCACTATAAAGAATTAGGGGAAGAAGAGTCTAGAACAGCTTTCTCTGGGGTTGGAAGCACAGAAGCACTTGGCATATTGGGAGGTGTTATAAGTTGAACTGTGCCCCCCCCCCCAAATTCATATGTTGAAGTCCTAACCTCAGTACCACAGAAAGTGACCATAACTGAAAAGAGGGTCATTGCAGATGTCATTAGTTGATTTAGGATGAGATTACACTGGAGCAGGGTACACATTATATAATGGGGAAATTTGGAAAGAACAATCACACAGGGGAACACTGTGGGGATGAAGACAGGTATCAGGGAGATGCAGCAGAAGTGAAGGCACACCCAGGATTGCCAACAACCACAGAAGCTTGGGGAGTGGACTGAGTCAGATTCTCTCTCATGGCCCTCAGAGTTGTGACCCTGTTGCTAGCACCTGGGTCTCAGACTTCCAGCCGGCAGAACTGTGAGACAATACATTTCTGCTTTTTGTTGCCTGGTTTGTGGTACTTTTTAAAAGACAACATTAGGAAACGAACACAAGGGGAATGGTAAGAAGTTTTGTTTGGTTGATTGTGTAGGTATGAAGTGGAGAAGAAGGACCATAAGGGAATGAAGCTGGAAAGGAGACTAGGCCCTTATTCAGAATCTTTTTTGTCAAAATGAACAAGTCCATCTCAGATTTGTTGATGAAAGGAAACAGCGATTTTTAAATTTCTTTTCAGCGTAACAGAATTCATAGTTTTTGTACCACACCCAGTGCTCCATGCAATGCGTGCCCTCCACAATACCCACCACCTGGCTCCCCCAACCTCCCACCCCACCCCCTTCAAAACCCTCGGGTTGTTTTTCAGAGTCCATAGTCTCTCATGGTTCATCTCCCTCCCAATTTCCCTCAACTCCCTTCTCCTCTCCATCTCCCTATGTCCTCCATGTTATTTGTTATGCTCCACAAATAAGTGAAACCATATGATAATTGACTCTCTCTGCTTGACTTATTTCACTCAGCATAATCTCTTCCAGTCCCGTCCATGTTGCTACAAAAGTTGGGTATTCATCCTTTCTGATGGAGGCATAATAGTCCATAGTGTATATGGACCACATCTTCCTTATCCATTAGTCCGTTGAAGGGCATCTTGGTTCTTTCCACAGTTTGGCCACCGTGGCCATTGCTGCTGTAAACATTGGGGTACAGATGGCCCTTCTTTTCACCACATCTGTATCCTTGGGGTAAATACCCAGTAGTGCAATTGCAGGGTCATAGGGTAGCTCTATTTTTAATTTCTTGAGGAACCTCCACACTGGGAACAGTGATTTTTTTTTTTTTTTTTTTGTCAGAGAGAGAGAGGGAGAGAGAGAGCGAGCACAGGCAGACAGAGTGGCAGGCAGAGGCAGAGGGAGAAGCAGGCTCCCTGCGGAGCAAGGAGCCCGATGTGGGACTTGATCCCAGGACGCTGGGATCATGACCTGAGCCGAAGGCAGCCGCTTAACCAACTGAGCCACCCAGGCGTCCCAGGAACAGTGATTTTTAACGAAAGGATAAAACTCTGGGGAAGGTAAGAAGCTGGTGGCTTAAACAGGTGGCAGAAACCATAATAAAGAGTCCTTAACCCAGAGTTCAGGGACTCAGATGAAAGATTAGAAGATTGTGAAACCCTTGCAATTTCAGGTAAAATTTTGTGTAGTCATGAATCATTACAGACCATTAGTTTAGTGTACACATTTTGAAGTCAGGCACCAAGTCCAAATCCCCATTCAAACACATATTAGTTCAAGGCCATCATCAAACTATTTCTCTTCCCTAAGGCTCAGTTTCCTCAACCGAAAAAGGGGGATAACCTCATACTATATGTTGCTAATGAGATTATAATGGTATACTGTACATAAACTACTTAGTACAATGACATAGAGTAAGTGTTCTTTCATAAACGTCTCCTATTATTGTTTAGTTATTTTCATTCTCCATGGGCAGGTGATGCCTTAATGTTGAATTCATAGAGATCACTATCACATTAAGGTTTTGATGCTCTCAAAGCCCACCTCTTAATGAAGAGTATGGAAAACAAAGTTAAGCCTTCAAATTCTAGATATTGAAATTGGCTTAAATAGGTAAAATAAATGATGTTTCTTTATTATGAACACACTGCTTATCTCAGTGAATGGACTATTTTAAAACTCAGCATTAATAATAATTCTATCGAACTGATAGTTACCAGAGGGGACAGGAGTGGGAGGGAAGGATGAAATAGGTGATGGGGTTTTAAGGACAACACTTGTTGTAATGAGCACCGAGTGATTAAAAAAAAAAAAGGAATATCCTGAAATAATTCACTAATAATAATAATAATAATAATTCTATCTCCAGTGGAGATAAGTGAAGAATATAATTAAGTTCTGGTTAATTGGGCAAAGTTCTTTAAATCTTTGGGGCTAAAGTGACCAACAAAAACTGTCTGAGAAACTGTCATACACATGGTAAATCAGTAAACAAGTACATGTGTGAATGCTTGCATGCACAATATGACTATGGCCAATTCAACATTATGAGGTATAGTTGATTGACCACTAAGATACAAGTCTTGACAAATCCGTTTCAAAAGAATGACCTACGGCAGCTAACATTCAAATTCACACTAACCAGACTGCAATGGATTTATGTTCCAATACTTTACATTTCCCACAATTTTAAAGTAGCTTTTAGGGACACCTGGGTGGCTCAGTTGGTTGGGCAGCTGCCTTCGGCTCAGGTCATGATCCCAGCATCCTGGGATCCAGTCCCACATCGGGCTCCTTGCTCGGCAGGGAGCCTGCTTCTCCCTCTGCCTCTGTCTGCCTGTGCTTGCTCGTTCTCTCTCCCTCTCTCTGACAAATAAATAAATTTTAAAAAAATTTTAAAAATATAAAAAATAAAAAATAAAGTAGCTTTTAATTGGAGATGAATGGAAGTCATGTTATATAATATTTTAATTCCAAACTGTAGTTCTGATTATATCATAAACATTTAGGGCATCTGTTAGTGAAGTTAAGTCCTCTCCATCTTTTTAAAACAATGGCCTCATATTCCTAGTTGTGGAAGAGAGAAAAACCCACTATTTCTCTAATTGAGTACCTGGCCCAAGATCATATGCTCACTGGAATCATATTTAAGCCAGTCTGACACAAAGCTTTTATCTATGACATCTAACTGGCTTTCCAACTCTGTATTAATAACGCGAAGATAAGAACAAAGAGGAGGAGGATTAATACTTCCTGAGTACCTACTAAGTACTAGACATTTTGGCATGGATTATCTCATTTTATTATCACTTATTATCTCCATTTTTCAAAATTTACCATTTAATATGGGATAAAGCCAGGGTGACTATCCAAGTTTTCTGACTCCACGTTCACTGTTCTTTCCACTACACAATAGAAGACTGCCTTCTCAGCTTCCCCCCAAATATCCGAGCTTAGTTTTCTCTCTTCTGACATAATCTTGTAAATTGTACTTTACTATCTTAGATTGGCTTTCACAGATATAGACCTCATATCAAGAATTTGAGTGCACAGTTTCTTTGAGGGGAAGTTCTAGGCAGGATCCTTAGGGAAGTGGGGAAGTAAAACCAATAAAGGGCACGTTGATGAGCAAATTACCACTGGGGGGAGCTGGGATCCAATCCACAGGGGTTTTGGGGAGACCAGGTGGAGCACATCTGAGTTGGGATGACTTAGCAGGGTTATCACCCACTAACTCCCGTTAGTTAATAGCCGAAAGCTGTTCCTGGAAGCCTAACTCCCTGGCTCTTAATAGCTGGGTGGTACCAGAGAGCCATCAGGCAGGAAGCTGAAGCTGAAGGTGCTTGCCTTCTGAAGTCCTGGGGAATAGTAAGCTCCCAAAAAATAAGGGGGTGAGGTGCAAAGATGCACAGCGTTTGCTACAACTATTGTCTTCATCTTATAAATGTGGCAGCTGAAGATTGCAGAAGCTAAGTGTCTTGTCATCTTACTCAAGGATTATGAATCGGCTAACAGCGGACTACGCTAGACGCTATCACTTATCCCAAGCGAATGTGTTTCTAATGGTGAGAAGGGACAAATGTATACTCTAGAGCGTTTCCCTATTAACAGTCTCTTTTCCCAGTGAGGAGTTAAGTTGTTTTTAACCTCCTTATACTATTTTCCTTTCAGCTATTAGCTTTCAGTTTATCAGCTCTCTCTAACTTCTGAAACAGTCAACGTGGGCTCCTCTCTGCCTTCTTACGGTACCACTCCCCACCCCAGACTAGCTTAGTCACTGCTGTAAAGACTGTATCTCCAAATGAGGTCACACCCTGAGGAACTGCAGGTCATAACATCAACCTATAAACTCAACCCAGAACAGTACCTACAGGAAGAAGTAAATTAGACCCAGAGAACTGATCATTTATTTTTGGTTTTCAGGGTTAGGAATAATCTTGGGTTTTGGCATTTAAAATAATTGTCATATTTTTAAAAATTTGACAGTTTGAAATTCTGAAAGATTAGTCTTACAAGAAAAATGTAAGACATAAAACTGAGTCGTTGATTTTAGACTTGGAATTTTAAGTATGAGTTTTTGGCTAAGTTTGTAAATAATATTAGAACATTTTTAAAGAACTTAGATTCTCTATATTTTTAAGGTATAATTAAATAGAATTATATTACATCAAAGTATATGGGAAAATTTTGCTCGCTGAACATTTATTTAAAATATGTAAAAATAGAATCTATTATGTTACATTTATAAATGAAGTTTAAAAGATTTTAGGAGAGTTTAGCCAAGTTTGTAAATGGGACAGAATATTTAGGAGAATGTAAACATATTAATCAAATTTTCGTGGAAGTGATAGTTAAATGTTACTAGATTTATAACTATAATAATACTATTTTTAGGTCAAACTTGAAAGCTTAAGGGAAAACTAAGTTTTTCGATTTTTCACTTTAATAAATTGAATATTAATTTATTAAAAGCAGCCACTAATAGCATTTCTTGTGCATCAATCTTCCCTCAAGAATGCAAAAATCCCGTTTCAGGTCTAAGACTCTCATGTGAAAAAGAGCTACATTTTTAACTTAAAACTACATTTTTCTCTTATTACAAAAGCAACCTATACCTATTATGGAAATGTTTGAAACCTCTGAGAACATTTTTAAAGATGTGAAGATACTAATGAAAAGATAATAAAACAAAAATTATATCATTCAAGAGATAATTATAGTCGGCATCCTTGTAGGAAGCATCTGCAGATGTGAGGGTTCTCAGTGTGTGGCTTCCAGGCCAGGGCAGCAGCAGCACCTGGGAATGAGTTGTAAGACTAGCACTCTTAACCTCCCTCTCCACTCCAGACCTGAGGAAGTTTCTGGGAGAGGGGCCCAGCAGTCTGGTTAGAACAGTTCTTCCAGATGATTCTGTTGTAGGCTAAACTTTGAGAGCCACTGACACATAACCATAATTGTTTCCCCAGCATAAATACCTATGAGTGCTCGTGTTTGCTCAAAGGATTTTTTTTGTGTTTCGGTTTATTGTTATTATTATTTTCACTAAACCTTGGACTTTATTTAGATTGCATCAGTTCTTCCAATAAAGCCCTTTGTACTCCAGGATCCAGTACAAGATCCTATATTACATTTAGTCATCATGTCTGCTTTGTCTCCTCAGTTCTGTGACATTTAGGCTCTCCTTGTTTTATAAGACCTTGGTATTTTTTTTTAAGATTTTATTTATTTATTTGACAGACAGAGAGATAGTGAGAGAGGGAACACAAGCAGGGAGAATGGGAGAGGGAGAAGCAGACTCCCTGCTGAGCAGGGAGCCCATGTGGGACTGAATCCCAGGACCCTGGGATCATGACCTGAGCAGAATGCAGAAGCTTAATGACTGAGTCACCCAGGAACCCCCTAGACCTTGGTATTTTTGAAGGGTATTTGTGAAATATTTTGTTGAATGTCCCTCATTTGGGGTGTCCTCATGATTATTAGATTGGGGAACAATACCAGAGAGGTGAGGTACCCTTCTCATTGCATCCTATGAGAGGATATGTGATATCATCATGATTTATTACTGGTGATGTTAACCTTGACCACTGGTTAAAGGTGTCTGCCAGATGTCTCCACTGTAAAGTTACTATTTTTCCTTTTCCATACTTCATTCTTTGCAAGCAAATCACACAGTCCAGTCAAGCACTCAAGGGAAGGGACATTAAGCTCTACCTCTCAAAGGAGATAGTACCTCCATAAATTCTTTGGAGTTGTTCTGTAAGAAAGATTTCCTCTCTGCCATTGATTGATTGATTGACTGATTGATTTACATCACTATGGATTCATGGACATTTGTTTTATTCTTTGGGTTATAATTCAATACAACATTTATTTATTTCTCCCTCATAGTATTCTAGCTTTTGCCAACTCTTTCAGAGTGGCTTCTCTGTTTTTCTAGCTTAATGGAGGTATAATTCACCGGTAAAACTGTAATATATTTAACATGTACCACATGATGATTTGATATGCATATACATAATGAAAGGATTCCTACGAAGTTAATGAAACATCTATCAGCTCACATACTACCTTTTTTGGAGGAAGAGGTAAAGACACTTAAGATTTATTCTTTTAGCAAATTTCAATTATATAATTCAATATTATCAACTATAGTCACAATGCCATAAATTAGATCCTCAGACGTCATTCAACTTATAACTGAAAGTTTACTCTTTTACCAGCCTCTTCCTATTTCACCCTCTAGCCCCTGGCAACCAACAGTCTACTCGCTGTTTCTATGAATTTGGCTTTTTTTTTTTTTTCCCTAGATTCTACATGTAAGTGATACCATGGAGTATTTTTCTTTCTCTGTCTGGCTCCTGTTTTTTGTTTATCCCTTCTTCCTTCTGGCACTACAAGGTGTCCCAGGGTTCTTATTTGGTATTTTCCACACCCAGCCCCTATAATCAATCATTTCTCTTGATTCCTTTAGCTGGAGGATTGTTTTCAGTAACCAAGATCTGGGGACAGGATGTGTTTGTTGCCACTACGGTATTACTAATCTTGAACTTTCTCATGGGCAGAGCTAGGAAATACATATACTTTTAAGGATTCCAGTATATATTGCAAAATTGTTCTCTTTTTTTCTAGCTTACATCATACCACTAATGTATGACAGAGCAAGTTTTCCTCAATGTTTTTAGAAAAGGATCATTATGATTTATTCTATTAAAACTTTACCAATTCAATAAATTCTAAAAAATGGTATATCCATGCAATTTTTATTTCTGGGTTAATTAAATATTTTCCACACATCCACTAGGCATTTTACTTTTTCCTTTCATAAATTTTCTCTGTGGCATTTGCTCATTCATTATTCTACTACTGGTCATTTACTAACTATGGTAAAAGAAACCGTTTAAACTTAATGCCATTCAGATATTAAGGTAAGAGAAAATGAACATACTAATAGCCATGTCTAGCAAACCTCATGACTTAATTACATTTAGAGAACGAAAGAAAAGCTATTTAGTTATCATTTTGACCTGAAGCTTACCTAGAGAGACGAT
The DNA here is from genome assembly GCA_004024625.1 of Mellivora capensis. Lineage (NCBI taxonomy): Eukaryota > Metazoa > Chordata > Mammalia > Carnivora > Mustelidae > Mellivora > Mellivora capensis. The sequence continues at coordinate 8,648 of PISX010004328.1, forward strand.
TGTTGGAACAAATTCCAGAGCAGAATAAAATATTGAGACATCTCAGGTCGACCTCCCATTGCACTGGTAGCTGACAGCAATCACTAGCATCCTATGAGTTTCTATGAAGTATGGACTGATTAAAAGTTCTTCTGTGCTCTTGTAGAAAAAGTCATGATTTAGTTGTGCTTGTGGCCTGATTTATAAGGATTGGCAAACTGCACGAACTCTTTCTTCTGAACTTACATGGGGCCCATGAATTTTGCTGTACCTGCAAAGGAATATTAAGATGGAATGTGAAGTTTCGATGTGTAGTACGGAAGATTATAATCAGGACATTTCATTTATATTATAGTTGCTTTAGGATAAGATATTCAAGAGCAGTTATATAATTTAACATGGGCTTGGGGAAAAGAAGATAATGGGCATTTGAGGTACAAGACTAGGTCTGTTGCCTTGAATAGTATCATAAGGCCCTCAAACCCTCAAAACTCTGGCAATACCTTCCCTCTTGTTTACTTCATCCACCGTTCTTTGCTCCAGTCATACAGAGGTAATTGCTATCCTTTGACCTTGCCAGAGAAACACAAGGGCATTTGCACACATTGTTTTCTCTGGGTAGACCATTCTTTCTCCACATATCCACATGGCTCCCACCATCTGCTCTTACAAGTCTGCTCAGATGTTACCTTCTCAATAAGAACACCCTGACCGAGGTGTTACAATGACAATCCCTCACTCTTAAATCTCTTTGTTAAGATAATGCTAGCAGCTATGACAGATAAAATCCCAATTCTCAATGGTTTACAACAATGGAAGTTGTTTTTTTTTTCCACTCAAATTCCAAATAGGAGATTGATGGGACAGATGGTGGCTCTTTCCAACACAGTCATGCAGGCACTCATGCTGATGGAGGCTCTGCTATCATTAGCATGTCAATTCTACTAAGCATGTCCCAGAATCAATAAAGAAAGAAAAAGATAGCGAAACCAAGAGACTTTGATATGTCAAGAGAACTCACTCAGCATCATTCTACCCCCACTTCATTGGCCCAAACTCAGTCACACGATTATATGTAAAACTATAAGAGAGACTGAGAGATGTGATCTAGCTATGTGCACAGGAGGAAAAGCAAAAAGGTTTAACAACTAACAGTCTCTTCCACACACATAGTAGGCACTTATTAAATATTTGTTTGCAGACTGGATAAACACATTAATGCTGTGGGTAATCCATTCATGTTAAGAGGGGTGTGAGGGATTCAATGAATGATAAACACGATGTCTGATGGTTTCAAGGGTTTTGTATTTAAGTGGGGACATATGTGCTCATTTAAAAAATTATCATGCAAAGCAATAGATAAGGAACAAACAGCAGTTAGAAACAGGACTTCAGGAACTCAGAGGACGGACCCAGCTCTGAGTACTGAAAATGGTCATGAAAATTTTTGAAGGAGGTAGGATTCTCAATTTGGGTCTTTAAAGAAGGGTTAGGATTTTAGTAAGTGGAGAAAAAGGAAAGAATAAATCAGATGGGAGAACACGAAGAACAAGGATGAAGACACAGGAAAACTTGGGGTAGGCCTACTTATGTATTTCAGACAGGGAAGTGTATCAATCAAGATAGACTACATTATCCCATAGTAAAACATCACGGACCGTCTCAGAGCTTTAGCACAACAAAGGTTTGTTTCTAGCTCATTTTACATGTCACTGGAAGTCAGCTGGGACCTCCATTCTATTCTCCAGTGTGTGCCTGGGGGCCCAGGTTGATAGATTAGTTGCTATGGAGAACACTGTCAGTAGCTGTGGCTAAAGAAAACACAGAGCTCTGGAGGAAGGTCTTACCTGACCAGTTAAACTCTTCTACTTGAAAGTGACATATGTCACTTCCACTTAAACTCACCAGCTAGAAACAGTCATATGACATGTTCCCAAATGGGAAGAATTTGAATAATTGGTGAACAACACTGAAGACCATCACAAAGAGCAGTGGAGAATGAAGTTGGACTAAAGGTACCGGCATTGTCTTCAGTCTGTACCAGCAAGCACACCTGGAAATTAATTCAAACTGCAAAATCCTGGCAGACTCCGAAACTCGCCTCTTCACCCCGACTCGCTTTAAAATTTTCTGATTATGTGCCTCCTGGCGGCAAGTCTCCACTCGGATATTTATGGTTGCTTTATTTATCAATTTATTATTCAACACACATTTGAGCCCCCATCAGGCTAGGTGCTGGGGACACAGAGGTGAATGAAGCAGTGATGTTCCCTGGCTTGACTGAATGTGATAAGCTGCAGGAGATTGTGTGGGCAAAACCAACCCTGATCTCACACACACACACACACACACACACACACACATCCAAGAATCATCAGAGGCATGGTCTCATTGCTCACCTGCACCTGGTGGCCACAGGAGGTGAAATGTCGTCTATCCGGCATGGAAGTGCCTTACTTACTCCTTCCACCTTCGCTGAGGCTCTGAGCACGATGCTAGGCACACAATAGCAGCAGTTCCCTCTTACCTGCAGTTTTTGATTTTGCTCTCAGAGGTTTCAGTTACCCAGAGTCAGCTGTGGTCCCAGAGCAGTGGCTCCTCCTTCTGACCAATCAGAAGTCAGAGAACGTGGGCGGTCGCCTCATGCTACGCCCAGCGCGCATGTCACAACGCCTACCTACGTCACAGCACTCACGTCGAAGCGCCTCCGTCACGGAGCCCTAGTCCCGGTGTCCCCGTTGCTAGCGCCCAAGTCACTCGCCTCACTTGTCTTACCAGGCGGCTACTTTATCATCTCACAGCATCACAGCGAGAAAGGTAAGTACCCTGCACGGAAGGTATTTTGAGAGAAAGACCATGTTCACATGCTTTTCTTCAGCCTGTTGTTATAATTGTTCTATTTTATTACTTATTATTGTTAGTTTCTTACAGTGCCTAATTTGTAAATTAAACTTTAGCGTTTAAGTATGTAAGTATAGGAAAAACCAGTATATGTAGGATTTTGTACTGTCTGCGGTTTCAGGCGTCCCCTGGGGGTCTCAGAACACATCCTGTGTGGATGAGGGAGTTCACTGGAGCTGCTGTACTGCTGTCCCCTCTTGCAGTCAGTTCTCTTACCACTCGCTTTCCCTTAATCTCCACTTCTGTCCTTCTCTTTACTGGCAATGACAGAACCACCCCAAATTAAATTCTTTTTTGTGAAAAGTACTAACTCTATTCATAAAAGAGCTGGCAAAGGATATTGTTTCAGCTTTTTCATTTCTTAAGTAAGCAGAGTGATGAATTTACCTAGCAAAGAAAGGGCCAAAGGTAAATTTTGTGGATAATAAAAGTTCTTAAGAAAGGCAGGTGGATTGATTTGAGTTCTGCCAAGCACAGGTTTCCTGCTGACCTGCCCTCATTCTACAACTCAGCACAGAGTGAGCCATTTATGCAGTATTTGAAAAGTGCTTTTAAAAAAAATCATGACTGGGATTTAGAAAGCAAGCATGCATGGAAAGAAAAAAAAAAAAAACTTAAGCCTTATCTTTAAGAAAAAATGCTAGATCTAGCTTTTTTCAAAATTTCGTGAGAAATCTGGACCTAGCACACAGTAGACAATATTATTTGCTGCTCTGAATTTATTTTTCCCATAAGAAATATTCTGACTTGGGGCACCTCGGTAGCTCAGTGGGTTAAAGCCTCTGCCTTCCGCTCAGGTCATGATCCCAGGGTCCTGGGATCAAGCCCCACATGGGCCTCTCTGCTCCGCAGGGAGCCTGCTTCCTCTTCTCTCCCTGCCTGCCTCTCTGCCTACTTGTAATCTCTGTCTGTCAAGTAAATAAATAAAATCTTTAAAAAAAAGAAAGAAAAAAAGAAAGAAACTCTTTCCTTTAAAAAAAAAAAAATATATATATATATTCTGACTTCCTAGCTGATATTGTCTATACACACACACACACACACACACACACACACACACGTATTTTTCAAATGGCTTTTTGGAATATTTGAAAAAGAACTAAGATATAATTATGAAAAACATTATATAGTCACCCGCCCAAAAATTGGTTAGTACCATATTGTAGTAAAATCTTTTGAAGTCTAATCTTATAAAATTTGCATTTTAAATTTTAGCCCCAGACATTTAGAAAATTACAAACAACTTCATAATTTTCCCAGATTCAAATTATTTCCAAGTAATGCTATGAGTCAGCAACCTTAAGACTATCATACTAGAGCACCAGAATATATATACACAAGTGTATATATATATAATATATAATATATAATATATATAGACATTAATATTGCTCTAATATTAGGATACGGATTCTCTACTATAAGGAGCTAAACAAAGAAAAAATTATTCTAAAGAATATAAAAATGCACAACTTCCTAAATGAAGTCAATTTTTTCTGGCTTATTTCGCATGGCTATATTTAAAAAAAAATAAATCATAGCATAAACAAACAAACAATCAGGCATAAATCAACCCTTTTGCTTTGGTTTTAGGAAAAAATAGGAACTTGGGTCATTTAGGGAATATACATATATCTCTGAAAAGCCTTTAGCAAGATCATCTGAAATACCCTCCCTCTCAGGGGGGGATTTTTGCTCTTTCTTATTCACCCTGGTTATTTCAGCTTTCTTTCCATTAAGTTTTCTGAGCATTGAAGACTAGAAGTTAAATCAGTCTAAGAGCTGACATTTTTGGGAGTAAGCGCAATGGGAGAAAAGATGGACTAGGGCAGGGCTATTATGAAAGATCATGAACCCTAGGCTGAATACAGAGACAGGAAAACAGAGGAAGAGCTCAGTGATGGAAAATGATAAGATGTGGCTTCGGAGGGGCGCCTGGGTGGCTCAGTGGGTTAAAGCCTCTGCCTTCAGCTCAGGTTATGGTCTCAGGGTCCTGGGATCAAACCCCACATCAGGCTTTCTGCTCAGTGGGGAGCCTGCTTCCCTCTCCCTCTCTCTGCCTGCCTCTCTGCCTACTTGTGATCTCTCTCTCTGTCAAATAGATAAATATATAAAAAAAAAAAGATGTGGCATCAGGGAGGATTTGGTGAAGTCCAACTACTATTGTAGTGAGGGCATGTTAGAAAGTTAGGAGAAAGGGCACAGGTTGTATCAAGAAGTGAATATCAATGAACAGTTTAAGAGGTAAGGAGATAGGTGCCTGGTTGCCTCAGTCTGTTAAGCATCTGACTCTTGGTTTCAGCTCAGGTCATGATCTCATGGGTTGTGGGATCAAGCCCCTGTTGGGCACCATGCTCAGCAGGGAGTCTGCTTGAGATTCTCTCCCTCTGCCCCTCCCCCACTTACACACGTGTGTGCTCTCTCTCTAATATAAATAAATAATCTTTGCAAGGGGAAAAAAAGAGGTAATGTGAGCTGGTCTGTGGCCCTGAGCACAAATAACAAGGCACAAGAGAGAGAGAAGATCCTTGGCAATGAGGAGGCTGAATGTTCTGTGTCATCAGCATAGTTGTTAAAAAAAAACAACAACACAGGAGTTGCTATGGAAAGCAAAACTGCACCTGTGGACCAGGTGTGGCATTACTCAGTGGACAAAGAGGACGTATTTGGATAGTGCAAGCAGTGAAGATGGGAAGCAAACCCCAGAGCCAGCAACCGCTGCTTCTGAGCATTTTCTCAAGCACATTGCAGACCATAATAATAGCATTTATTGAGGACTTGCCATAGCCAGACACTCTACTAAGGGCTTTATATTCACATTCTCACTTACTATTCCCAACAACCTAAAGCCATTATTTTCCCTAATTTTATAACTAGGAAAGGGAGTAAAGAAGAATGAATTTGCTCATGTAAACATTAAATGTGTGGAGCCCCTATTGAATCCAGGCAACCTAGTCCAGATTCCATAGTCCTAACCACTAAACAATAACTCTGGAACCCTATCCAGGTGAGGCTAATTGACCCTGGGTGGGAAGACTTTGTCCGGAACACTCATAAGAAACTATAGCCACCCAACCGCTTGATCAAGACTAGTTTGGTAGATTTCAGAGGAGGGTCCTTAAAGGTAAGACATAAACAGAGACGAAAACTACATTATGGCAAGCAGGTAGAGGGAAGGGAAGATCTGTTTCCCATACCTCCAGGCAGACACCTGTGTTAGACCTGCAATAGTGCACTGGTGGGAAAGAACACCATTTTGACCAAGGAGATTCTGTAGTGGCCGTGTGGGTGCTGATTTGGCCATTCTGAAACTACTCATCAGGCAGTATGTGCAGCCCATAAAGAAAGAATAGATATGGTGAGGAGGATTCCCCACGCTGCAACATGCTCAAGCCCAAGCAGGTTCAGACTATTGAAGTAGATGATATTTGCTGCCTTACGTTATTTCCAAATGGCTGCGGAAACTGCTGAGAACCTGAACTCTAAAGTATAAGAGAAAACTTTGGAAAGAGCATACATAGGAACTCTGTAACTACTTCGTCCTTAGTCAATAGATTCACTTGGGAAAATTCTTTTTTTGTTGTTGTCAAGTTAAAAATAAGAGTAAATTTTAGCCAGTGGCCAGTGCGGAATCCTCGTGTTTCTTATATCTAAATGAAGCAAAGTTGGTATCTGGAATAGCCTGTGGGAAACCCAAGGAAAAGGAACCCAGAAACTCTTCATTAACCCCTTTCCCTTTAGCAGAGCAAGTGTCAACTCCCAAATCAGAGGCAAAGTATGGTTTTGATGATGTGAGTGAAGCCATGAGAAGATAAGGGTGTTAGGAGGAACTGCATACACAAAAGATGCCCCCAGATCAGAAAAAAACAGGTTATAATCTATAAAGATAGTATTGTTAGAAGGTCTGTGAAAAGGTTAGAGTAGAAGAAGCCAGGATAAAAGTTGGAAATGAGTACAGGTACGGAGAGCAAGTTGTAGAAATAGGGATGTGTTGCCTGGGAACAGGAGAATTTGGCACAGAGAAATCAAACCAACAGCACAAGGTATACTTTTTTAGAGGGCCTGAGAGCATATTACCAGACTAAGTGGTTTCAAGTCCCTGCTTTTTATATGCTTTTGTACCTATATACCATTTCATGCCTCTATTTCCCCCCCAAAAATTGCTATCCACAATAAACAAGTAAAAAATTATAGTTCAGCAAAAAGAAAAGAAAACAACAACCATGATTAGCTCTGTGGAAATATTATTAATCTTTAAAATATTCATCCAGATTTTTCATATATGTATTTATATTTTCAAAAACAGATCGTATTGCTTTTCTCCCTTGGCATTATATTGTGCCAAAACATTCAGGAAAAGATAATTCTTATGTTACAACTATTCCATAGCATAGAAATTGATGGACAAGTTCCCAACTATAGACCAATGTTACCAACCAACACTATGATACAAAAAGTATTTGCAAATTAAATCTAGTAATATGCCATGACAAATAGGACTTGCTGAAGAATATAAGAAGTTTCCAGCATTGGAAAATTAATCCACATAATTCACTAGATCAAATATTAAAGGAGGAGAAAGGCATGATCATCTCAATGATAGATGTCACCCATTCCCAATAAAAACATAAATAATTAATGAAACCACTAGTCACTAGGAACGGAAAGAAAATCCTATAGCCTGAGTGGCTATCTAGCAGAAACATTGGACTTGATGATAAAATATTAGAAGCATTCACAGTTAAGTTAGAGAGAGAAAAAGAGAGAAGAGTATCCTGTACTAATGCTATATTCTAACATTTTCTTCCTTTCTTTAAGGATCTAACTAATGCAAAACACACAAGAAATAAAAGGAATGAATATTCAAAAAGAAGAGACAAGACTGTTACCATTTGTTGACAAGGATGTATAAGAGAAGAATCACTCCCCACCTCCAAGAAAAATATTAGAAAAGGTAAAATATGTCAACAAGTAGCTTATACATAAGTTCAACCTACAAAATCAATTGCTTTTCTAAACACTGTCAAAAATTTTAAAAATGAAAAAAATCATGGTTAAATAGCAACCACTAGTATGAACTACCTAGTAATAAATGTAATAATGAATGCGTAGATGTTTATGAGAAGCATTTTTCAAAATATAAGACTTAAGTGATTTTAAAGATATAACATGTTCTTGAATTGGAAGACTCGTTATAAAGATCCTTTTCCTTTTTGAAATTAAGCTATGAAGTTAATATTTAATAAGGGTAACATTTTAAAACTATATGATATGCTTTTTTATTCATCCAGAGGCCTCCATTTATTTGGGAAAAAAATAGAATTTAAGGTAGTATATAAAGGGAAAGAAAGAGGCAATATTCAGATTTTGACTTCAAAAATATAATTTTTTTGAAAATATAATTTTTTCTTTAAATTTTTTATTTCAATTCAATTTAATTAACATGTACTGTACTATTAGTTTCAGAGGTACAATTGTAGTGATTCATCAGTTGCCAGCAACACACAGTGCTCATTACTTCAGGTGCCCTCCTTAATGCCCATCACCCAATTACTGATTCCACAGCAAAGAATTTGTCTTGAAAGTCAGGGTTTGGAGGTGCCTGGGTGGCTCAGTCAGGTAAGCATCTCCCTTTGGTTCATGTCATGATACCAGAACCCTGGGATCAAGCCCTGCATTAGGCTCTCTGCTCAGTTGCTCTCTCTCAGTGCCTGCTTGAGCTTTCTCTCTATATATCTCTGCCAAATAAATAAATAAAATCTTAAAAAGAAAAGAAGGTTAAGGTTTGTTGAGTGAGAAAAACAGTTTCTAGTTTTACAGTCTCTCCTTTACATTTTAAGAGCTAAATGACTGACCCAGATCATGGGGCTTACTATTATCATAGTGTAGGCAGAATGTAACATGCCAGGTAAGAAAGGTTCCCAAAGATGGAAAGAAAAAGCATAGATCACTCCTCCTTCAGATGAAGAAGAAAGATTTAGAAGAAAAGTATCCAACATGGAGATGTTGTCTGGAGTCTCTCTCTCTCTCTTTCTTTTTTTTAGATTTTTTTTTTATTCATTTGAGAAAGGGAGCACAAGTAGGGGGAGAGGCAGAGGGAGAGGGAGAAGCAGACTCCCTGTGAGCAGGGAGTCAGACACGGTACTCAATCCCAGGACCCTGTGATCACGACCTGAACTGAAGGCAGACACTTAACCATCTGAGCCACCCAGGCACCCCTGTTGTCTAGACTCTTAAAAGGACATAAGGATCATAACAATATTACAAAGAAAAAGAAAGGAAAAAATTTACATGTGTCAATAAGAAAATAGGTAAAATAAAATTTTAAAAAAAGAAAGTAGGAAAAATATACTTACATAATAGATAAATAGACTTTAAAAGAATGAGAAAAATCAATCAATACAATCACATTCAGCTCAAAAATTATACCATGAACCTGTTTTTGTGCCAATAAATATATGTCTACAACATCATTTCCAATACCTGCATATTTTATATTATATAAACATGCCATACATACTTTTCTGTTGCTAGATACCTGGTTTTTCTTATAACTCATATCAAACAATTTTTAACATAAATAATCATGGTACATTTTCTCATGTTTCTTGTGCAATAAGTTCCTTAGGATAAATGGGTAGAACTAGAATTATTGAGACATAATGCTAGCAAAATATTAAGACTTTTGATATATATTGATAGGTGCCTCTCCCCAATGGTTCTGTCAGCTATGTGATCAGCTTTGGGGCTGGGGTTTTAAACAAAGACAGGAGAGTTAGGTAAACTTGATTGGAATAATAACCAGAAAAATAGTGCCAAAAGGGTAAGGACAGATCCAAACATTCCTGATTAATTTTGTTGGTGGGTCTTCTACATAAAGCTTTTTTTCTATCTCATGTTTAGGTCTTTCATCCATTTTGAATTTATTTTTGTATATGGTATAAGAGAGTGGTCCAGTTTTATTCCACTGCATGCTGCTGTCCAGTTTTCCCAACACCATCTGTTGAAGACACTTTTTTCCATTGGATATTTTTTCCTGCTTTGTCAAAGATTAGTCAACTGAATAGTTGCAGGCCCATTTCTGGGTTTTCTCTTCTGTTCCATTGATCTATGTGTTTGTTTTTGTACCAGTACCATACTATCTTGATGATTACAGCTTTGTAATATACCTTGAAGTCAGGAATTGTGATGCCTCCAGCATCACAGTCTTTTGTAGTTCCATACAAATTTTAGGATTGTTTTAGCTCTGTGAAAAATGCTGGTGGTATTTTGGTAAGGATTGAATTAAAAGTGTGGATTGCTTTGAATAGTATGGACATTTTAACAATATTTGTTCTTCCAACCCAAGAGCATGGAATGTTTTTCCATTTCTTTTGTGTCTTCCTCAATTTCTTTCGTAAGTGTCCTGTAGTTTTCAGAGTAGATATCTTTTACTTCTTTGTTTAGGTATATTACTAAGTATCTTGTTTTTTGCGTACAGTTGTAAATGGGATCAATTCCTTGATTTCTTTTTCTGCTGCTTCATTACTTGTGTATAGAAATGCAACAGATTTCTGTATGTTGATTTTATATCCTGCCGCTTTGCTGAATTCATATAACAGTTCCAGTAATTTTTGGTGGAGTCGTTCAGATTTTCTACAGAGTATCATGTCATCTGCAAATAGTGAAAGTTTGACTTCTTTCTTGCCTATTTGGATGTGTTTTATTTCTTTTTGTTTTCTGACTGTTGAGGCTAGGACTTCCAGTACTATGTGAAATAGCAATGGTGAGAGTGGACCTCCTTGTCTTGTTCCTGACTGTACAGGAAAAGCTCCATTTTTTCCCCAATGGGGACGATATTAGCTGTGGGTCTTTCATAATGGCCTTTCTGATGTTGAGGTATGTTCCCTTTATCCCTGCTTTGTTGAGGGTCATTTTTTATTTCATTTTTTTAAGGAATTTATTTCTTTATTAGAGAGAAAGAGAGCATGTAAGTGGGGGGTTGGGAAGGAGAATCTCAAGCAGAATCCGTGCTGATCACACAGAGCCCAAGCGGGGCTCAGTCTCACCACCAAGAGATCATGACCTGAGATGAAATCAAGAGTTGGACACTCAGTTGCCTGAGTCACTCAGGAGCCCCAAGGGTCATTTTTAAAATATAAAGTAAGAATAATACCTTTGGTTGTTGTTGAAGTAAAATCACATATGTGAAAGGACCTGGCATAGTGCCTGACACCAAAGACTTTAAAGTTTTATTTCATTTTCCTTCCTAGAGAGCAAAAAGATAAATGAGTTTTATTCAAGTAAAATTAACTGTTTTATTTGTTGGACACTACACACGAGAGAAAATGTGTTGGATGAAACCCAGGATGGGGCTGGAGTTCTGGAGACACTTTGCAGTGATAACTACATCTCTGTCACTAGCTTTTTAAAATGATTTTTAGCAAATTTCCAGCTCTTCCTGAAATGCATTGTTTTTACCTATAATGAGGAAATGTGTTCTGAATCAAAGGTCTATACCTAAGGCTAATTTTATATGTATGTACATTTTTTCCAGAATTGAGGTCCAAAGCTGTCAACAAAATATCAAAGAGATCTGTGTGCAATAATAGATAGTGATATTCTAGAATCTAGATGGTCTCTAAAATTCCATCTGTATCTAATAGTCTCATTCTGATCAAACTCATAATTGACTGTTCCTTTTGGTTCAATATTATTCATTAATATGTTATGAAGCAGTGTAATATTTTAGTAGTGATTTTCCAGACAAATCTGTAGGTTCTTTCTTGGTCTCTGTGCCTCCCTGCAGTTTTCTCACAGCCACTGGGAAAATTGTATGGCCCCAGCATTGCTATACCACAGGTTCTGATTGGAAACCTGAGTGGTTTACTGGACTTATTATCCTCCTCATCCTACTTGGTTCATTTTTTTTTAAGAAAATGTTCTCTCTCTAGGCTAATTCACCAGAGAACAAATTTAATTAATAGGTGGCAACATATTGCAACTCTCAGTGCCAAGATACATGATTAAGAAGAGAGCCTGTTGGCTTCCAGATCTTCTGGTTGTTTTTATTTCAAGCTTCCTAAAATACACAAGATCATATTGAGAACAATGTCAGATTATAACTTCGCCATGATAAATAGGAATATCTGTGAATACTAAAAAGTAAACTGAAGAAAAAATACTACATGTAAATGATTGTTAGTAAGCAATACATTTATTTGCAATGAAAATTATACTGTTAGATGACTGCATCATGGGGCTCAGAGAAGTAAAATATTTATTCTGTTAATATTTATCAAGAGTCAACAATGTTCTGTACAATGGATGTAAAGGATAGAATGTTGAACTCGAGGGGCGCCTGGGTGGCTCAGTTGGTTAGGCGGCTGCCTTCGGCTCAGGTCATGATCCCAGCGTCCTGGGATCGAGTCCCACATCAGGCTCCTTGCTCAGCAGGGAGCCTGCTTCTCCCTCTGCCTCTGCCTGCCACTCTGTCTGCCTGTGCTCGCTCGCTCTCTCTCTCTCTCTGACAAATAAATAAATAAAATCTTAAAAAAAAAAAAAAAGAATGTTGAACTCGAATCCTCCCTCCAGGAAAATAATTTATCAGGACATGCAAGAATATAATAGAGATTTGCAAAAAACTATAATGCAAGGTTATAAGTGTTATGTTCCAACCCAATATGTGTAGATCAACTGCCAAAGCTGTCAGTGGTCAGAAAGAAAACTTTAAAATGGAGGAAAGAAAGATCTCATACAGAAGTTAGCCATCAGTGTGAATTTTGATTCATAGGCTGGGTTTAGACACATGAAATATTGGTATAGACACTCAAACAGAGGCAATGGAATGGACAAAGCAAGGAAAGAAATCTGAGGGCTTTGAGAACTCTGCAGGACATGCATTTTAAGCTCTCGGTAATATTTCTTAATTTCTTGAAGCCAGGATACATATATGGGAGTACTAAGAAACATGATAAGAGAGCAAGCCTGTGACTAAATTGGGGAGGACCTTGAATGAAAAACTAAAGTTTTTATTTCATCTATTGGCTCTGAGGAACCATGGATGGTTTTAAAATAGGGAAGTGATATGATCTGAATTTACATTAAGAAGATTAATTTTTGGCAATATATATTGTGGAAACTAGCTGGGGAAACAAGAAACTAAGCAAAGATAATGATGCCAGTGAGCCAAAGAGGGAGATGAGAAGGAAGAGAAACTATGATGCTCAAATCAGTAATTAAAAAAAAAAAAAAACAATTTAACAATATGGAGGATCTAGAGGAAGTGGGAGAGAAGATACCACAGATCTGAGAAGATATTGGAGCTACAGAAACAGGACACTCAAAATCAGTAAAGAGAATAGGATGGGATGGTTGGAAAACTATACAAACTAAGGAATAGAGATGAAAAAGACTGAAAAAATTCACAGAGACTCAGTGACTTTGTGATGATAATCAGCAGTCTAACATGTTATTGGAGTCCAAAAAAGAAAAGAAAGAAAAAAAAATTTGAAAAAATAATGGCCAAGAAATTGTAAAGTTTTTTTAGAAACTATAAACCAACAGCTCCAAGAAGTTCAACAAACCCCAACGAAGATAATCATATCAATATTCAAGTCACTAGAAATACTAGCTAAAGATTAAATTTTACAACAGCCAGACAAAAGAAGAGACAAGGGAAATTTGCAGACTGCTCATCAGAAGTAATATAAGATAGAAAAATGGAACAACATTTTTAAAACATTGAAAGAGCAAAGTTATCCATCTAGAACTCTCTATCCTCCAAAAATGAAGGTGAATTATCACATTGTGCCTATTAAATCTGTAAGTGTGGCCAAGTGTGGACATGTATCTCCATTGCGGTGGGAGGATAGAGAGGGGCACCTGAATGGGATGGTGGGAGTGCTAGAGGTAAAGAAAACATATCAAAATAAACAAAGAAAAAAAAACCCCAACTTGATTAAAGGAACAATGGCTAACAAAAAACTAAGTGTAGCCCAGATGAGAATCTCAGTCAGAAAGAGATGATTCTCAGAGTAAAAATAATGCCATTATGAGAGTGAAGGTCAATTACCAAGGAAAGGAAATCCTCATGTATTTAGGGTATAATGCAGAAGGCTCAGGGGCTATTGACAAGTGTTTTTCCTTAAGATTATCTAGTTTAATCAGGGGATACAGTGAGTTTTTCTTTTTAAAAAGATCATAATAAATTGGATTTATAAACATTTAGAAAATTATTTTTAAATTTATGAAGTTTGCTATGCGTTGGCCCAGGGTCTAAAACCATCTGAGGCTGATCACAGGGAGTCATATTTGCATTCTCTATTACTTTCATCAGTTTGATAATTGCTTTTTCTTTCTTTAATGCTCCATATTTCTTTATTTCTCCATATTCAAGTTGAAAACTTGAATAGCTCTTGAATCTCCAGATTACTACTGGAGAACATAAATTCCAGAGGCAAACGCTCTGACCTTTCATTCTAGCAGTGATATTACCAAAAGTCCCTCCCAAGGCAACCTGTTCTAAACAGGGTGGAGGGAGCCTTGCAAAGAGTTGTCACATGATAATTCCTTATGTTCCTCATGATTTGCAAAGCAGAGAAAAGGGAGTGGCCTCAGTCACCAAGAATTTCCATTTGTTCTTCCAGGAGTCTGGGAGAGCTCCACTGGACCTCAGAAGATGCAGCCCACTGCAGACAAGACACCTGAGAGCATCCTCTCTGCTCTCAAATCACTCCCCTTCTTTCTCATATCTTAAGTTTTCACCATAAAATATAGTTCTTCCCTTTTCCTTACTAACCTGAAATCCTGTCAGTGATTTTTCTAAAACACCTCTTGAACCTGTCACTTTTTTCTGCCCCCATGGCCGCGGCTAGTCTTCCTAATTCTGGCATATCTTTTTAAAACCCATTTTCCCATCTTGCTATATCAGTGATTTTAGTCTAAAACTTAGCACTCCTACCCAAATAAATGTATTTTCTCTGGGATAAATTCCAGGACCTTTTACATAGTGCTCTAGGTCCTTACCCTGTGGCCAAATCCAGTCTCCGTGTTCTCTTTAGTATCATTACCTGATCTTGCCCACAGATGTCAACACAGAAAAGCTCTAGGTAAGTAATTCATAAATTTTAGTTGACAAAATATCAAACTCTGCTGCATTACAGATGTCCTAACAAAGGGACTGACATGTCAAAAACTACCCAAGGAAAAGGGATTTTTCATAAAATGAGTGTGTATATCTTATAGTACTCTCACCCATAAAAGAAAGATAAACTTCTGGGGGAATGATGGTGGCAGCTTTTTCATATGCTAATGGATTCCTTGGGAGGAGATTCATAGTTCCAAAGGGGTGGAAATCCTCAATTCCATCCTCAAATCACAGAGGGAAAAAAAAATGGAACATGGCTTTTTCCCCAAACCAAAGGAAGTTTGAAGAAGCTTGATCTAGAGTGAGGTGCTAAGAGAATAGGCTTGAGGCAAATCTTTCAAAGCAGGAAAGAGTGTGAGAGAACAAACAAGAAGGCCCAAGATGAGTCTGGGAAGGCAAAGGGACAGCTGTTCCAGGAAGGGTGGCAGTCTCAAGTCCTGACAGAGGCTTCTCTGGGATTTCATTTCTAACCATTGCTGGGCAGAGAATGAGGGAGAAGCAACAGTGGAGTTGGTGAGAAATGAGGCTGAAGAAACAGCAGTTCCAACCTGAAGGCAAACAGAGGCAGGCCTGGATGAAGAAAGGAAAGAGCCCCCTTCTCCAAAGGATTTAGGAAAGCCAGCTTGAAGGCAGATGGAAATACAGTAAAAGGACAGTCTCCAGAGTTGGACTAAGACTGCTCTTGGGTCTGCAAGAGGAGGGCAGTAAGGAAACTTATGCCTACTCACCTCAAAGTGGGACTTTGTGCCCCCCCGCCAAGCATTCTGATGGGACCCTGTCAGCTGTGGTGTGGACAGTCTGTAGGACAAGCTGCATGGGTGAGGCACCCAGAGGAGAGATGGTATGTAAGATGGAGATCTGCCCCTGGAGATCACCCTTCCTATTAATTGAAAGGCAGGAGTGAAAAGATAGAAGCCAGTGACAACAGGAAACTCAGCTTCCCCAAAATAGAAAGGTCTAGCAATCCTGGGCCATTGCTTCTGCCCTGGGCTCTTTCTGTATTGACATTGCTACATTGGCTTCTAAAGGCATTTGATATGATCTCAGCACCGCAGAGAAATGCAACATCCATATGGGCTGGATTCACAAGAGAAAGCATCATGGAATGGGTGGGGTCTGAGCTAGAACCTGATGGAGAGAGACAGAGGAGAATATTATGTGTCCATCTGAAGGCCCACAGGCTGACTCTGAGGCCTCAACACTGTCGAATCCTTTCTCTTGGATTGTCACTAACAGCTCACCCAAGAGATCCCCAGCAGGCTCAGCTTCACTGGGCCCTTCACCAAGAGACACCCCGAGGATTGTGCTGTTACAATGGAGCAAGTCACTGCTGTTCCAGGGATGTGTAGTGAAATCAGGGGGAAAGGATAGTTTGGGGAGGGAGCCATGGGTTAGGTGTTCTGATTTCTACTCCTGGTTATTTTATTAATTTGCTATGTGCCTGGGCACTTTGCTGTTTTTCTGGACCTTCACTTCTTTATCAGTGAAATTAAGGGGTTGAACTAGGTGACCTCCTAATTTTTTAGGCTCAAAAGACCATGACTCTAAAAAAGGTAGCTATGCCTGAGCATCTCTGTTCTCTGCTGGAGGTTAGAGGGAGTGGTGTTTGGTTTGGGAACTGTGAGGGAATCACACAATTACTCGATCAATATTTATGGAGCGCCAAATTTAGGGACCAGAGATACGGTGTTGAACAAAATAGACAAAACATCCCTACCTTTGCTGTGCTTGGATTCTCATGGAGGGGGACAGAAAATAAAGAAATAAGATACAATATACCATGTAGTAAATGATGATAAATGCCTACATATGACATCTTCTAGAATTGAAGAGGTCCTGTGTCATAAACGGAGAGCGGAGGATTGAGGTCAACACCACGCACCTTAGTACAGAATAAGAGTAACATTTTCCTTTCTGCCTGCTGTTCTAACTTCTGCTTTCCTGAAAACGGGCAGAAAGTGTGTATAATGAAACATTATACACACTTGGTATGTTCTAATGTGACCAGGGACCGTGGCAAAAGTCACAGTGATCCGGCAGTTGTCCATGTTTGCCTGATGCCATGACATCTAGGATGCGCCATCAAAGGCCAGTGTGAGCCTTGCTGGGCAGTGGCAGCCTCTTGTGATCGCAGACTGCTTTTACTTGTTCTGAACTGGTATTTCCTCCAATTTTTTTTTCCCCTTGGGTATTTTTGGCCTGAAATTCTAAATGTAATGAACATTATTCAATCATTCTTTTTTAGCACAGAGAATTTTTTTTTTTGAATTTACAATTTCATGGAATTTTTTTTTTAAACGGGGTAAATGTCAAAGTTTAAACCTTTCTGTTTTGCAGGTCCATTTTCTAGGTTAATCTCATTAGTAGGTCTAGATAAAGCATAATATTTGTGTCAGAAAAAGGAAGTCAGTATTCTCCAGTATCTTAAGAAAATTACATTTTCTGAAAGCAAGTCGGCCTCTATCTAATCGCTGTAAGACACGTTTTTTTTCCTAGACAACCAAACACAAATTGGCTGATCTCTTGAAAAAAATAACTCAAGGGTCAAAGAAGAAGGTTAGAGTTTAAGTAAAAAAAAACAACCTGAAAAACACTTATCACCCAAGTTACCAGTAATCGGAATAGACAGGAAGTATATGAACATATCATGCAGATTCAAATAGTAGAACTAAAGGCCAATATTTAGAAATACATAATATCTTGGGTAAAAATATCAAAGCTCAAATTCAAAGCCAAATTGCATCATGCATTCCCTTTGGAGTTGATGGGGGAACAAAAAAGGTGGCTGCCGAGAAGGGCCCACAACTTCACTGCAGGGAACCTCGTGCCACAGAGTATGAAGAGAAAAGACGTTAGATAAAGTTGTGATGCTTGGCTATGGATTTCCCCGTGTTGATTTTTAAGATGCCTGCGGGCTGAGTCAGAGTGGAGAGTGACAGCTGGCAACTTGATGGGGTAGGGGGCAGCAGCACAAGCCAGGACAAAGAAGACGCAAGAACAGACTCTGGAACAGATGTGAGCTGCTGGATAGGCCCCATGGGAACCCGCAGGGTCCTGACAGCCCTCGTCACTAACTTGCACTGCATGGTGTAGGGAAAAGAGGGCTCTTGTCTTATTTATTTATTTTTATTTTTTTATTTTTTATTTATTTTTATGTGGGATTTTTGGGTCTCTTTTATTTTTTATTTTAAAGATTTATTTATTTTAGAGAGAGAGAGAGAGAGTGCAAGCAAGGGGAGAGGGAGAGGGAGAGAGAGAATCTCAAGCAGACTGCGCGGAGTACGAGCCGGTTTCCAGGCTCAATCTCATGACCCTGATATCATGACCTGAGCCAGAGCCAAGAGTCAGAGGCTCCACCAACTGAGCCACCCAGGGGCCCCTGGTCTTTTTTAAAGTGAGCTTCTTTCTTTTTTTTCCTTCCTAGCGCCCAGGCACTTCCCCAGCCTGTGTGTCACTCTGTGTGTTCCACTGAGAACATTTGAGCACTTGCCCTAATGCTAACGACTCGTCCTAGTAATAGTAGTCATCACACTACTAAAAGCAAACCTACAATTCGCAGCCTATTTTCCAGTCCCTATCCTAATTACATATACGATTGCCTCTCATCCTCACAGCCACGCCCTGAAGCCAACACAGTGAGGAGACCTGAGTCACAGAGGAGGTCAGTGACTTATAGGTACACAACGAGACCCACAGCTGGAGTAGGACACAGGATTGTAGGAATGCCTAACCTGTGCCTTCCAGACTGCTCGCTCAGTTTCCACTCGTGGGGGACGTGGGATGGGAGTCCTGAGACTGTGCAACAGGGTGGATGTCCAGAG
Organism: Mellivora capensis; assembly: GCA_004024625.1. NCBI lineage: Eukaryota > Metazoa > Chordata > Mammalia > Carnivora > Mustelidae > Mellivora > Mellivora capensis. Next base: position 27,476 of record PISX010004328.1, read on the forward strand.
CACTTCCTGTCGCAGCCCTGTCCTCACCCACCCTAGGGGTGTTGCAGTCTCTAGGGTCAAACGGTGCTATGAGGATGGGAACGAGAAGTGCCTCAGCCTGGAGAAAGAGTTCACAAGGGCGTCCTGAACAGAAGAGCTGCCGTGGGGAAGGGGTCACCAAGGATGAAGGGAAAAGCAGGGCTGTCAGCTGGCAAAGAACCACCCCCGAGTTCAGTGTCTCATGTGCCAGGAGAATAATACTGAGTAGATCTAATATTCATGTAGAGATCATACATTTGTGAGCCCTGCCTCAGGACACATGGTTTGAAAAAGAGTCTGAAAATTTAGAATGTGTGACTGTCACCCACATTCACCGACATTTCAGACACCAAGGTGCTTTTCGAGCCACTTGCTGAACATTTGACTGCATTCAGCTGAGGAACAGGGTCACATTGCTGCCAAGGTGTGTGTGGACACACGTGTACATGCAGAACCTCAGGTTCCAAAGAGCTCTGGAGCCACCAAAGCAAACACCACAGACTGTGAATTCTGGACAGACCAGAACACGGCCCATTCACGACACGAGGTTTTTGGCTTGATACCATATTCTATTTGACATCATACATTCAAATATCTCTGCATTATCTCTATATATTTGTAGAGAAAACAAAACCCCAAGCCTCGAAATCTTGCCTCATATGCATGGCACACCTCTCTAGTGTTAGGGAGCCTTCTGAGGGTTCTTTAATTAATTACAGCAGAACAATAATCCTGACCTCCTTCCCTGCACTACAAGTTCCGCAAGCTGCTTTCTGGATAGCTTTGTCTTCCAATAATAAGAGACACTTCAAAAGAAATGTCCCCCTCTGACATGGAGAAGAGCCAGGGGAAATTCCCTTCAGAACATCTCCCATAAATGCTTCCATTTCCTGAAACAGGAACAGGAGGCCAGAAAAATGAACTTGGATGAGGCACTATGGTGGCATTTGTCACAATGCATTATAATCATTTATTGTGATTTTCTGGTTCGACTATAAGGGACTCTGTTTTAGCCAGCATTTTACAGAGTAGCAGGCACAGAATAGACACTCTCTAGATTTTTATTAAAAGGGATGAATGAATTCACTGCTCCCGACATGAATAAGGAACTTTAAGCTCAGGTGAAAGATATACACACACAAGGTACAGAACCAAAATAGAATTCTTACTTCATTCATCATTAAGAAAATCAAATTAAGAAACAGTAATTATTGCAGTTATGATAATATTTCTTTTTGCAATCTTTTCCCTTTCCTTCTCCTCAAAAAAAAAAAAAAAAAAAACTAGGTTATAGCTTTTTTTTTTTTTTTTTTTAAAGTAGGATGCACACCCAGCGTGGATCCCAAATGGGGCTTGAAGTCACAACCCTGAGGTCAAGACCTGAGCCAAAATCAAGAGTCGACCATTTAGCCAACTAAGCCACCCAAGTGCCCTTTCTTAAATTTTCTTTACTATCAATAAAATACTTCTCCTTAAAGTGTGACTCTTCTTCCTTAGGGACAGTGAAATTTCAAGGGGTGCTTACCCATGATAGGCCAACCCTATCTCATCTGCTGAATGTTATCCATTCAGCAGATGAGAAACTGGGTCTCAGCTGAAACAGCCTGCTCTCTGTCACGCAGATATTAAGTGGTGAGGTTGTGATTCAAACCCCAAGAGCTTGCTTTCACCATTACAAATGACCTCTTCACCAGGTTCATAACCTTGCCTTTTTTAATCTCAGAGAAAAATTGGGCCAGAATCCTTATGAAACTAGGAGGGGTAAGGGAGTCCAGGAGGAATCAGGAGTAAGAACCCTGTCTCAGAGGAAGTTAGCCTTAATAGGAAGCATGGCATAGAGTGAGACCTTGGGAGTTCAAGGGAACCGATCGTTTATGGAAATGCCAGGCAGTGGTTTTACGAAGAGTGAATTTTAAATCTAGCCAGAAGGATAATGATATTGGGACCATTTGCTCATGCTGAGCAAAAGAGAGATGATGACACAGAGCAGCACAGAGCTCCAAAGCCAGTGAATATCAATATGAGCACAATTAGTAGGGCACTGGGTTGTTTGCTGGCTGTAGGGCTTAGAAACAGAAGAACGAATGTCAGAAACTTGCAAAGCTCTTTTAGCAGGGTAAGGGCAAATGAGAAAAATCTCCAAGAGGCAGAAGTAACTAAAGCAATTGCCAAAGTGCTAAAAGACATACAGACTTCAATACTTCTTAAAAACCCAAGCTTGTGGGGGTAGCCGGGTCCCCTGTGGGCAGCAGAGTCTGATTTGGCGGCTTTGGCCTGGCTGCTCTTGGACAGGGACAAGGGAGGATCCAGCCTGGTTTAATTTTAGAGGTACCAAGTGTCAGTCTCCAAAAGCTACCCCAAAGCCTGTCACAGCATCAAGAAGAATCAACTTAGGTTTACACCTAGGATTCAGTAAACCCCTGTTGCTTTATAAACCCCTAAGAGTAGAAACACACTAAATTGTTGCCAGTGTGGTATGTAAGTTTCCAAATAGAAAGTAAGTTGCCACAGCTTATTGCACAAGACAGTTTCTGCAAGAAGAGGAGTAAGATGTCCAAAGTCTGCTCTGAGCCTGAGATAGTGGGAGACAGGAGAGGATGGAGTGGGAGTGGCATAAATCCCTCCCTCAGTCAGCAGATGTGACCGAGTGTCTATGTGCCAAGCCCTCTTCTAGGCATTGGATATACGTAATGAGCAAAACAGGCAAAAATTCTGCCCCTCATGTAACTTATAACCAAGGAAATATACTGGTAAATTTTTCTGACTTGACCATTTCTCTTTGGCTAGGTAATACCATGAGTGGGAAGTTCTTCACAGAGAGCACCAGTAATAACAGCAAAATAACAAGTAAACTTGGTCCCGTTTAAGCCAACGGTAGTCTGTTAGCTCTGTATTATCCCTGTTTCACCAGAGGAAACCAGGGCTAAAGTCCTGGGAAAGATGACGCAGCTAGCGGGGACTGAGCTGGAATTATGTCTCAGGACTTAGTGACTGGAGAAGCAGCCCAGGGTGGAACATGACTCTGGGATCAACAGAACTGGAACCGAGGTCTGCCTGTGCTGCTCACGCAACTTTGGGCAATTTATGGATCTTCAACGTCATTCAGTGTTCTGGTATGCATGATTGGGGATGATAGAACCTACTTGAAAAGGTGAAGAGAAAGCTAGCATGAAAAATGGGAGTGAAAGTCTTAGACCAATTCCTGGCATGTAGTAGGTATTCAATAAATGAAAACCCTCATAACAATCAACAACAATTAATCCATGTTCTTTCCCTTTTCCTCAGACTTGTCACCTGGACTAAACATCCAGCTGAGGCTGCCAAGCCCCACCCCTGCCCTTCCCATCTCCCTCTGCTCCTGTAAACTGTAGGCGGGCAACAGACGCAAAGAAGCCCGAGCCGTGGAGATTCATCACTCCCCTTCCACAGGCACAGCCATTACACAACATCAGCTGGTCTGATGTGCCTTTTCTGGAGGCCATTTTTGAAAAGTTGTCCCTTTGAACACACAGAAGTCAGGAAATGCAGAATTAAGGCTCTCAGAGTAACCATAACTCACTCACAATGCACATCGAGGCATAAATTTCCCTGGAAGTATAACAACATAAAACCCTGAGCACCCCAGAGTGGGAGAAGTGAAGCCTGTTGCTAAAGTCATAAATTTGAATTTCGTGACTTGGGTGCATTTTCATTGTCACCCACGACACTACATTAACATAGCATTCACACTAGAAATTGCAACATAATTCAGAGGCCGTTGTGCCCATGACTGAGGTAGTTTTCTCTGTAGGGACCAATTCTCAGACATTCACAAGGATTTCAAGGAAAAAAAAATCCTGAGAAGAAATATTAGTCCCTTGGGGAATGCAGTGAAATCTACCCAGCATGAAAGGATTAGCTACATTTATTTTCTAACAAGCTCTAGAAGCAAGCAAAACTGCTTTTCTTTCAAGGGCTACATCCCTGAGAGACAGTGGCTTATTCAATCCTTGCCATCATCTGAATCTTCCACTGGGTCTTGAGGGAGTGTGGGCTGTAGATGTCCCATCTCCTCACCTGGGACAGGAAATGTCAAATAAATGGATATTGAAGATGTCAGTGATAACTTGTGTATTTACGGTGGCAATCCATCCAACGTTCCCGTAAGTTGTAGGAGTCAGGGTGAGAACTTCAGGGTCCTCAGCGTTCACAAACCGTCAGAGATCCATAGGACTAAGGCACCTAGAAGAAGTCACCACCTCAGTTCCAGCCCTCCTTCTACCGGGGTCCCGGTAAAAGGAGGTCTAATGAGAATAACCCTTTCTTTCCGTAGAGGGAGGAGACTGTGGGAACTCTTATGGTCCTGTCTGCTCTGTGACCAAATATTATTTGATCGTGACATCTAATCCCAACACCTTACGTACAGATGACATTCCAAGACTAGCATTTCCCCTAAAGGTTCCCAGGTTTTTTTTTTACCTTGAATGTCTCTTTATCTCAGAGAAGGTACATGCTTCCTTCACAGAGAGGTTGCTTGTTTCTCCCTGGAAGGAGCCTTTCTAAGGACTATCAGCAATGGAGACAGTCTACAGCGTGTTCACTTGATCCTCATTATACCTCTCTCGTCTTCTTTCTTCTATGGTTATGTTAAGGTTTAAACAACAACAACAACAACAACAAAATGTATATAAAGTAACTAACACCTAGTAGAGGCTCAGCAGCTGTCAGATTAGTTTAAGTTACTTTACCAGGTAACTGGTGCCCTCCCTACTTGGATGGAGCATTCCCTTGCGCCCTCTTCTCTATCCTCCCCACCCCTCCCCATACAGAGCATGGAGAGAGGATTGCCATGCTACACCCTGGGCTTCCTCTGCTCAGAACACAAGCTAATCCTTAGAAAACTTCCAGAATCTCACAGTGTAACGGTCCCTCCAGTCCCTCCTGGACGTTGCCTCTTTCATTTCAGTAACCAGAATACAAAAGCCAGTCAAAATGTACTTTGGTCTTCCTTGCTCCGTCCTCCCTCAAGAAAGCACCCTTGGTTTCCATATTTCCTCCCATGGCTATCATACATCTGTACTTTACATGTAATAAAAAGCTGTGACAGTTGAATGCTAGTCCAAGCTGCACTTGTCTGAGGACTGGGGCTGCTAAGAACATTATGAAGTCAAGGAGAGTTCAATCTCTGATAGCTCATCCATCACACATCTGTACATCGCCAAAGCTCAATAACCTTCATTTTGCAGCGTTTCTCACGTTTCTCTGTGCAGCCCCCCCCCCCACCCCGCCGCTTTGCCCTGAGACCAGTTGTGAGGGACTTAGAGTTGGTCTTTTCCCCATCGATTCATAGTCAATGTTGTGACTCAAAATGCTCTTCTTTAATGCTCTTCTTTCTCTCTCTCTTTCTCGCTTTCTGTTGTCACGGTATAATTCTTAATCACAGCCTGGCAGAGGTTTTATTTCTCCTCAAATAGTCAAATCCTGGCTCCTCATCAAGTTCTACAAGGTTCTTCACTGGAGAGAGTCAGTTCCCTGAAGACTGGGAAGTCTTGAAGTTAGAGGCAAGAAGATCAAGGGGTGACTTTATAGTCATTTTCAAACACTTATGTACTTCTTATATGAGGGATGTGTTTTTACTCAGGAGACATAAGAAGAAGAAAGTTTAAATAGCCATTTTGGATTGAAAGAAGAAAGAAAGAAAGAGAGAGAGAGAGAAAGAGAAAGAGAGGGAGAAAGAAAGAAAGAAAGAAAAGGAAAGAGAGAAGGGAAGGGTGTTTTGACTCTCAGATCTAGCATATGTCCCGCCATCTCCGCAAGAGTCTCCTTAAATCTCTGTCTCTCCCCACTAAAATGTTTTTTCATTTGACCTTCCAGCCCTTTTCTGCACCATTTAGTTTAAATAAGTCTACCACTTGGCTTTCTGATGCTCTTGTACTGTTGCTCTGCACATCCATTACCTTGTTCGATAGGTATGTCACACCTTTTCCTGGCATGGGATAATTTTTGTTTTATGAGACCTTTCCAAAGTATTTGAACTGCTGCTGACTCCCACACTTTCAAAGTGCCTTCCACTGAACGCGATCTCTGTGTACTTGCCCAATCATCCTTAGACCTCGATGACTGCTCCTTCTCATTTCTTCACCTACACTCTAAAAGCTCATGTTCCTAAAGTGTCCCCTGATTAGTCAAAATTGTTTCCTGATCTTACACAGGGAAAGTTTATATTTTAAGACCGTGGCATCTTCGGGAATCTATGGACTATTATAGACCATCTCTCTAGAGAACTGCACATGCAAACGAACTTTGGCTTCTCTGAAGTCAGAAAAAAGACTCTCTAGGATGAAATGAATCCCAGGAAATGCATGCATGTTCTGACCCACTTTCTGGTTATCCCATTGAAACTACACGCTCTGGATTCCCACACTTGTATCTTCCTTTGAGTCCTCCCTCATATGCTTCAAACACTCAAATGGACCTACCTGCTAAAATATGGTGTATGACCCCTGTTCCTAATTAGTAAAATATTTTCCTTATATTTAAGGGAAAATACTATACCTGTATTCCATATCCTAGCACTGTTTCTATGCCGTGGGCCACAGAGAATTAATCCAATTTTCTCTCACGTAGTAACCTTCCCAAATATGAAGACAGCTATGACAAACCCAGCTGTTTTGGTCTCTCTTAAAATGAGTGTCTCCAGAACACTCATCTTTGTCTGAATGAGTAATGACTTGTCCCTGTCCCTCTTAAAATGGGGACTTAAAATGGAGCGCAATATTCCAGGTAGGTTTTGACAGTGTAAAATATCTATCTTCTCCCTCGTTAACACACACAACATCTTAAACTTGTTCGGGTTTTTCTCATTTGTGATTCATATTAAGATGTCAGCTAGAACTCCAAAATCTTTTCACAATTACTGCTGTTAAAACACACTTTTCACATCCTATAATTCTGGGGTATGATTCTTCAAAAGTTATCAGAATTCATCTTGGTTTCAACCTGGTCTTCCAACAACCACAGCCATTTTTGAGTGTTTATTCAGTCATCTAACCTAGTGCCCAAACCCTGGGGCGCAGGCCTTTGGAAATGCCTTCCATTCTGATATTGATTGATCTCTCAGTACTAGCAATGAGCTCTTTTAACTAAATTACAGTTAAAACCAATTTGTCAACAAACATGCAATGAGAGACTTTTCCAAATAACCGGAAGGAAAATGGATACCGGTGGCTTATCAGTCAAGAGATTCTCTTCAGAAAAAAAGAAATGGCCCAGCTTGTTCTTGATGTTATTCCTAGTATCACTGCTTCATATAGACTGAAAACATCAATCAACCATTCCTAGAATTTATCAAGAAATTTATTACAAGCTCACTCAATAATAGATATCAGAAATTACTTTCCCACCATCTTTGATGACTCTGAAATTATTTGTCCATCTGTCAGTCTTCTGGTACCATTCTTCTCATTCCTCATGTGTCCTCAGAAATGGGGTCGGTGGTTTAAAATCCCACCGGCAGACATTAGGGGAGGCTGGCTGAATTGTGCCCAGGGCATCCTTGGACATTTCTTTGTACTTTTCTATGGATCTATATTTATTTTACAATAAAAATATTTTTAAAGCAGTCCCATCTGCAAAGTTCAGTATCGTAGGATATAATGTTTCTGAACCTAAAGATTTAGATACAGCTTAAAAGTTAGATGCCTTTTGGGGCACGTGGGTGGCTCATTTGGTTAAGCTTCTGCCTTCGGCTAGGGTCATGATTCCCGGGTCCTGGGATGGAGCCCAGCATCAGGCACTCTGCTCGGCAGGGAGCCTGCTTCCCCCTGACTCTCTCTCTGCCTGTCTTTCTGCCTACTTGTGATCTCTGTCTGTCAAATAAATAAATAATCTTTAAAAAATCTGATTTTATTAGAAATGTCCTTGGTACACAGTATATTGGGACATGCGTTTCAGGTGCTGTAAACTGCTGCACCAACAGTATTATCATCGTGAAGAAAATTGCTTCTCTTTTATGACCATTTTAGTTACTCTGGCGTAAGGGTTTTCTTTTTATCTTTTGAGTTTAAATTATTCATATACAAGAAAATTGCTCTGGCTTAAATGGGGAAAGAGAAGACTTTAAAATTTTGTCAGTGGGCCAAGAAGATTTAAGACCTTGTGGAAATGGTATTGTTCCTCTAAAACCCCAGACTGCTCTATCTAGACCCTCTTGGAGTCCTCTCCCCCTGAATTCCACTTTTTCATGTGGGTATACTTCTGACTTCATCATTCTCTCTCATTAGGGGCCTGTGAAGCCCAGCTGGGATTCTTTCAAATGATTTTCACTTGAAGTTGGATGTAACCTGTTAGAAACGATCCATCACCCCATCCCTTAGCCCCGCGTGGAATATTCTGGAGACTTCTTTCTTAGCCAGACTTCTCCTGCTATGAATCCTACTATAGAGTAATTTCTCCCAGACATCCAACTGAAATCACTTAGTTCCATCCATGTCACAGTTGGGATGCTGAATTCCTGACAAAGGATGCTAAGGAGAGGGTTAACGGAGAGTTTCTGATAGGCCTTTATCTGACCTCCTTAAGTCTCAATACTAGAAAAGTACAGATTAACACGTAGCGAGAAAATACATTCAGTCAAATATAATCCCATCTGTACCTGCCAAAATCTTCACTCTGCTTTACCAACATCCTTGTAATAACATTGTTAGAAGGTTCTGACACTTCTCAGATAAGCCCTTCATTCAGCTCCCTGCCTCCGTTCAGGAGGAAACAGGAAAGTTCCAAATACAGTCAACTGAGTTATCAAGGTCTTCTTATCCAGTCTGTGAAGGAGCCAAGCCCTTTGTTTGGGATGTATTAGTTCCACTCTGTACCACCACTTCGGGGCACTTTGAGAGAAAAGAGTCTTAGGTTGCCAGTGATGTTTTTATTTTACTTTTTATTAGCATGCCTAATAAAGAGCCGGGTGAGTGAAGTCTTTGGAACCAAGGCGCAAAGCAAAGCTTGATGGTTCCAAGTAAAGCTGACTTTGAGACACTTAGTTCCAAGATATCCTGACTTAGCAACAATAGCTACCCCCCAAATGGGCCTTCTTCCCACCAGAATTGCTAGAGATTTCTTTTTTCTTTCTCTGCTGATCCACTTTCTTACCATTTTCTCTGTCAGAAAAGAAAAAGTATGTATAGTGAAGCAAAATTGGTTTTTGTTGTTTCCCCCCCACCCCTCACAAGAGAAAGACCAACAGGGTTTTGTAACACTGCATCACATGGATGCATGGGACACCCAGTGACCAGGGCCATTACAGCAGGGGCTTACCCTTTCAGGTTAAACAAAGGAAAAGGGGCTTGGACTTCAGGGTGGTTGAGGAAGGAAGTCAGAGAGGGATGGTAAAGGAGGGTGGCATATTAAGGTTTGTTATGCAGATTTAAGTCAAGGACTTCACCGTTGTTAGAAGCTGGGGAAGGGAGATCACACCTTTACACATGTCAATTTCCTTTGCAAAAGAAAAACTTTTGTGCCTGGCTTTTAGAGGCTTTTCCGAATGGCTGGTCCTAAATGGCCTTAGCTCAAAATAATCCATATGCCAGGGAGATATATATAGATACACATATATATGTGTATCTATATATATTGATATATATGTACAAATATATATACACACACATATATATGTATATGTGTGTATGTGTGTGTGTGTATATATATATGTACATTTATATATATATATATGTTTTAGTAGGCTCCATGCCCAGCACAGAGCTCAATGCAGGGCTTGAACTCATTATCCTGAGATCAAGACTTGAAGATCAAGAGTCAACACTTAACCGAATGAACAACCCAGGTGCCGGAAGCAAAATTAGTTATAATAAACAAACTGTGCCACTGGTTTCTAACACCTTTGAAAATGTTGAGAAGCCTCAATCAGGATATCCATCAAATTTCCATCCATCTCTTATCCTTTTCTAATTAATGGATACAGGGGGGGAAATTTTTTAAAAAACCAAGCAGTTTATTAAATCTGACCACCGCCCCCCCCCCCCAACACACACACATAGGCACACACTCCGGAGTTTTGTATGATTATGTGACTGCTCTCTAGTTTTTCTGTAGTAAAGGGGATTTGACCTGCATCTGGTTTAAATAGGCTTCGGAGGGTTTTAAGAGCCAGAGGGCCTAACTGTGTCTTCCTCTGTTTCTTTACAGAAAATGTGTTTAGGTTTCCAAAGAAATGCTTCACAGGCGAACTTTGGAACGCAACTTGTTTATAATATAGAGCCTACCTAGGTCCCTGGACTTCCTTTCCTGCAGCAGCCTCTGCTCATGGAGAATCTAGGACTCAAACATTCCCAGTAGAGCTGACTCTGAAATGTTTTAAAGAGAAGTTAGAAATTGATTCAGGCAGTTAGCTTGAGCGTGCAGGACATTGCCCGAAGTTCTATTACTTCCTATGGCACCTGGGACTTAGTGACTGTAAGTGCATAAATCAGCCTTCTGAGAAATACTCTGTTTCCTGAGCTTAGTTTAAGTTGAATTACAAGTGACCCTATAGAATTATTTTATTCCCCTTTTGCCTGAATTCCTGTGGAAAGGATTAAAATCCACATTGTCTGTTTTCATTGGCATGTCTTTCTCACCCCACCCCATTTTAATAACTTTGTCTCCTCGAATCTGTATTCTGTACACGGCATTTTATAGAAATTTGCCAAACATGTAAATGCCCAAAGTTAACTAGGCCCTAACTATTTCTAGCAACTGGTGCATATACAGAAGATGTGATGGCCCTTTGGGTACCAATAACTTCCCAGGGACATAAAAACGAGAATCGCTGCTTTGCCAGATCTCGCCGTGCTTTATGACATGACCAGGCGTTCTGTGACACCATCACGTTAACATATAGGCTTTGGCCCTAGACTAGAGGCAAAGGGACATGTTTATTGATGGGGGCAGTGGAGGAAGAGCCGGAGATTGGAAAGGATAGATTCCAAAATTTCCTGGAGAAATGTTCTTGAGTCAAAACCAGATCCAGAAATTTCCAAAGGGGAGCAGAAGCCAGGAAGGTAAGGAGGGCCAGGGATGAGGCCACACTGAGTTGGAATTGTTTAATTTTGAAAATCCCCATCAAATTCCAGTGCTTTGTGGTTCTGTTTGTTTTTTCAGTTTTAAATTACAAGATGAACAGGAGACTTTGAGGTCCACTATCTCACACTTGAAAGGAGGCAGTAAAGAAGAGGTGCTCGCTGTCAGTTGTCATCATACAAAACTGAACTGAATTTGGTCCTTTCTTAAGGCACTTTTCCCCACAGCATTCATTCTGGATTTCCCTGGCCCTGGAGTTAGGACCCTTAATGCTTTCATTCTGGAATTTCTGGCCACCCAATGGCACCCTGCAGCCCGCATGGTGTCTCCCTCCGTTTCACATGACATGAAGTTGGAAGTCTCTAAAGAAATATTTACTGGACAAATAATTTTGCGAGTTTACAAATTACCACACACATAAAGCAATTGGGGAAAAAATTTGTAATAAATTGTTGGTTTCTATGCAAAGTTTCTTTTTTGTTTTTTTATAATATTTTTAAAAGATTTTATTTTAAAAAGATTTTAAAATCTTTTTAAGGCAGGGCGAGGGGCAGAGGGAGAAAGAAGCAGACTCCCCAACTGAGTCTGATGCAGGGCTCAGTCCCAGGCCCCTGGAATCATGACCTGAACACAAGGCAGACACTTAACAATTGAGCCACCCAAGTGCCCTAGTTGCTTAATATGTAGTCAACAGTAAGGATGGCTGTTTACTATTGAAGGATACTGGCCTGTGGACCCATTTCTACAACTCAGATAAAACTAAAGTGAATGTTATACAAGATCTTTCCCTTTTTGGGGGGAAGGGCAGAAGAAGAAGGAGAATCTTAAACTCTCCATGGCCAGCACTAAGCCAGATGTGGAGCTCCGTCTCACACCCCTGAGATTATGGCCTGAGGAGAAATCAAGTCAGAAGCTTAACCGACTGAGCAGGTGCCCCTCCCCTCCTTTTTTTAACTAGAAGGCAGATTACAGTTAGTGCCACATCCATATTTCATGGAAATATCTGTTCCTCTCATCACATTTCAGACATGATTCTGGATGATACTACTAAGCCCCCTTGCTACTACCATAACAAGAGAACCCTAGACTGTGGAAACTGGGCATCTGACCACTGCCATATTTCCTAGACTTTGAATGTAATAAGGAATCTTCAAATTCCCTTGGTAAGACTCTAATGTCTACTATCTCTGTGTCCATAACTGGAAAAGAGGTCACACAATGGCATGTATGAAGAAAGATACAAACCACAATCACCAAAGCCTCTGCACGCAGCCAGTACTCATTCCCACTTACTCATGACACCGGCTTTCTCCAGAGACCCCCACCAGTTCAGTCACTGAGCCTCAAAGGAATCCGTATTCCCCGCATTCAGACCGCAGATATGGACGCCTCCATTTCCCCTTGGTGGTGCCCTAATCCTGCTCTTACCAATTCACTGCAAGACAGTCAGGCTTCCTGGTGGAATATCAGTGAGCAGAAGGAGGAAAAAAAAAAACAAAACAAATCCTTTTCAACTGGAGCTATGGGGTTTACGGTCCCATTGGTTTTTCTCCCCTGAAATTAAAATAAACCAGAAAGAGAAAACCGGATAAATGAAGTAAAATGATAATGATGTATCTCTTGGTAGACTGCCTTCAAGAAATAATGAAGTTCTCCCTGGAGAATTTTATTACACACAATTTCCATTTGGGAGTGTCTTTATGCTCCTTGGAGCCCCTGGTTTAGGGTTTGTTTGGAGTTTGTTTTTTTCCCCTTTTTTGGAGGGGGTGCAGTGCTGGTCTAACAGCAGCATTATAAAAACCCTGGAAAATACATAAAGTCTAAGAACTCCAGCAATTAGAGAAGGAGTAGACCCATTATATCATCCCACAGACCCGCGGGAATCAGTGGAGGATTCTTTCCTAGAATAGATTTTCTAGTTCCTTATCCTGTTGAATTTCAAATGGCTCCAGGGATGGGGTTTCCACCACTTCCTTTAGTATGTATTCCCCAATCTCATGATTCTCACTGATATAATTTTTCAGGGTATTTAATCCAAATGTCCCCTTTCTCAAAATGACGACTGCTCTCCTTTACTCAGAATTGCATCCACCTGTTAGAATGGACAATACTCTTTTGAAACTGTAATCATTTTCTATTTTTCATCAGAATTCTCGGATTCTCTCCCTGTCTCTCTCTCTCTCTCTGTCTCAAAGCTTTTGAGACAGGTGCTGCAGGTGGAGTAGCGAGCATGTAAGAAAAATCTCCACAACTGGCAAATGGAATTTTAGACTTGGGAGCTGTGGTGTCTCAGAATTCCAACACTGGAGCTCCCCTTGGTGTTTCAGGGCTCAAACTGCCAGGCTGGTATCTCCTTTCAGGGCCACATATGGAGCGTGTGCTTTACATGGACACCCCTAGAATTTTGCAGTGCACAACTGCAACAAACCTCCACGGTCCTTAAAAAAAAGAAAAAAAAATATATACACACACACACACACACATACTTCCTTCATAGTCAGTTAACACCTCATTCGAGTTGAGCTTGCACATATGTGCCTATGCACGTCGGGGCTGTAATTCTAAAATTCTTAGGTGTATCTCCCCTCACAGGGTCGATAGAGTACGGAGCTGAGAGTCATGAGAAAATCATAAACCCATGTTGCCTAGCCTCTTTATTTAGCAGATAAACAGATAAACAGAGCTGGAAAACTTAGAATTTCTGAGCCCAGAGGCAACATACCCAGAAAACAGAATCAGAGAAGAACCCCAATATCCCCAGTCTACTCAGATCTTGTTCTGATAATTTCCTCACTGTGCCTCTGAGAGTGTCTTTCCCTGTCTCTGGACCTCAGGTTTTCTAAGTTGGAAATGAAGAAGAGAACCAGAAAAAAGGGGGCAAACTGGGATTCCCCAGAATGACTTTCTTAGTTGTGTTTACTTTTGAAAATTAAGTCAACAGTTATTGTTTTTTTTAGTGTAACCATCTGAATTTTTAAACTCTAATGAATGCCACTTAGTTGCCTCCTCACATACGTTCCTATCCACTATCCCACCTCCCAACCTTCTAGCTTCTGCTTTCCCCTCTGGAGATAAGTCTCTCAGGAGTACCGGCTCTACCAGTAACTCCTGTGTGAGCTGGATTCTCATTACTTACTGAATCACTGGTTTCATTTGATAGACAAGAAGATCTGGCAACCCTTGGCTAAAATTTCTCAGGGCAACATTGAGCTGAAAACCACGGTGGCTGCCCTCCTTTCAATGGGCTGTGTCCCTTCCAAGCTCGGCTCATCCTCTCATCTGGCTACCTGTTTGCCCCTGTGGGGGTTTCGGCCTGCGGCTCTTGGGTGAGCAGTCAGGTACTACACTGTTCTTTATTCTGTACACATGCATCACGTGTGGATAGGGCCCCCGGGTGGGCACTGTGCTTCGGTTTTTTATTCAATTAGGTCAAATAGCAAGTTTTTACTACATGACCAGGCTATACTTTAAACTGACCAAGCCGACTAGTGGTTTTGGCATCATGTGAACACTGCTTCAGTAAGGCTCTGCTGAACTTCGTGTAGAAGTATGTGCCAAATTATATGCAAATTTGTATTTTTCATGGGAGCTGAGAGCTTTGGCACTTAATTTTGATTTTTTTTATAGCTAAGTATGCAGCATTGGCCAAGTTCTGCATGTTTAATCCTTTTAATCATTCAACATAAATCATGCTCTCAGCCCCTTAATCATTCTTGTTATTCTTCTTTGAACCTCCTCCAGTTTCCTTGCATCCTTCATTGCATAAAGAAGAGTTTTTTAACAGGACTGTTTCACTTCCAAAAATCCATTCTGTGATGGAAACAGTGGGGGTTAGAAGATCCAATGCCATGAGAGACTCCAAGGGAAATGCAAGGTGTGGTCCCTGAGAAGTTGCAGACATTCATAGGAACTAAAAGACCATCTGACCCACTTGTCTGCCACATCTGACCCAGAAAGATGAGTTTACATCCTTTTCCCTCTTAAGTAATACAGAGAAGGATTTATATGAGGCCCCTTGGTAACATATTCTACGTTCCTTAATTGAGTATTTTTTTTAAGTAAGCACCTACTATGTGAATGAGAGAGTCCTTGCTCTTCCCTGTTGAGTCCAGGGAGATAAACAACTGGTAGGATGACCTCTCTTAGGATGAGAGATTTAGCTATCATCCATCACCTCTTTCCGCTTTAATCTGGTTAGAGAGGTGCTGGAGAACAGTGTCTCCGGGAAATGCTAAGGACAAACAGACCCCCGAGGAAGCGGTAAAAAGCAAAGCTGGCAAAGTGTCTTAATGTATATCCACCTTTTCTTGCATGTACTTTTTCTTTTCTTTACAGGTCCTTCCCTGCCTCCCACTAGAATATAAACTCAATAGCACTTTTGCTTTGCTCATCAGTCTACTCCCAAACCTACAAAGGTGCCGTATACTAAGTGTTCAAGAAGTGCTTGAGGAATGAATAAGCCACTTTCAGCCTATCACTTCATGCTTTGATAACGATAATTGATACTTGTTAATCCTATGTATAGCTGTATACAAAACGTGACTTCAAGACGATCATCAAAGCCTTCCTCCCTTTCTAATATACCTTTCAAATTGTATTTGTGTCTAAAGATCCTCTTACAGAGCAATTTAGAGCCACCACGGTTCAAGGCCATTTAGTTCACCTGATTCATGAATCCCCCTTATTGTCCATCCTGCCAGTGATCATTCAGCCTTTGCTTGAATACCTCTAAAAATGGAGAGCTCATTCCTTCCCAGAGCTGCCATCCTGTACTGCCGTGACCATTAGAATATTCCTGCTTAATTTAGCTAATATCTTTTTTTTCTATAGCCTTTACCTCTTTTAGTTGTCAGAAGCATATTAATCTTTCCTTCCACTGGGCAACCCTTCGGGTACTTTGAGACATTAACACCTCCTTCCTAAACTTTCACTTCTGTATATTAAATGTCCCTTGCTCCTTTCTATGCCTAGAAAAGTACAGCAGAAATTCCAGCTTCGAAGTCTTGCGTGTGTTCACCTTGAGGATTCAAACATGAACAGCAGGAACGGACCAGCAGGGTGTCTATTTATGGGGAGGACGAAAGGGCTGCATAGGGAAATCAGCAAGTAACTAGTTAACCAAGTGCAAGTCATCTTTCAAGAGCCATAAATCAGCACGCGAAGGGAGGAATGTTCAGGGACGAGGGCTCAGTTCGTTCCGTGGATCCAGTTTTCTTCCTGCAGGAACTTGTGCCAAACTTGGGGAGAAGGAACACAAAGGATCAAAGGCCAAGATCACAGAAGTCTCTGGTCAA
Source organism: Mellivora capensis (assembly GCA_004024625.1). NCBI lineage: Eukaryota > Metazoa > Chordata > Mammalia > Carnivora > Mustelidae > Mellivora > Mellivora capensis. The sequence continues at coordinate 43,840 of PISX010004328.1, forward strand.
CACTGACAATACAAGGCAACACTGCTTTGGGAGTTGGGTGATGTTGGACGCCACCACCTAGGACGGAGAAGCGGGGGAGAAGATCAGCTCGTATCAAACTAGAAGGGACAGTGAGGGCTTACAGCAGGGCAGAGAGAAGTAGGAGGCCTGGTGGAGAAAGCGATGTCCGGCAGAGCACGGAGAGCAGGAGGAAGAAATGATGCACTTGGAGGGACGGCCAAGAGGAGAGGGTCTGCATCTGGCACATGGGAGATAACCCCTGCGTGGCATCCAAGGAGGCCTTGCAGTTCTTATAAATCTGCTAGGAGAGTCTCCATTTTGTTAGTGTTCTTCCTGCAGCACCAGGTAACATGATTATGTCCGTCATAATGACAACCAGCTTCTCTCTGCCGAATCTGTCCTGGGCCCGGCACTGGATTAACACCGGCCTCACTCATTCGATCTTCATAATAGCCTTCCGAGGCAGATACCATTCTTTACTCATTTTACAGATGAGAAAAGTAAAATTTAGTGGAGCCGTCGTATCCAAAATTACACTGCTGGTAAATGGCAGAGCTGTGAAGCAAAGCTACTTCTCACTTGAAGCCTGCCTTCTCAAATGATATAAAATTAGGCGTTTTTGTATAATTTTCTTGTATCCCAGCCTAAACTTCAATAGTAAAGCGTTTACATTTGAGTTGAATATGTTTGGTGCCTTAACCAAAGCTTTTTAAAAAAATTGCCGAACCTGAATATATATAGAACATCATTAAAAGAAAAAAAAAAGAACCAAAAACCTTATGTAGAGAAGTGAAGTGAGTCGGTTTCTGCAGGAACTATTCTTATCAGCGGTGACTGTGTGATCATCCATCCCCTGTCACTGAGCTAGGGGTAATGGCCATTAGTCTTCATGTCCATGAGTGCAGTGAGAACTCGCACTCACCAGGGGCTGTTTCCCTGAAGCAAGCCTTCTCCATTCAGCATCAAGTCAATAACAATGACTGAGATGAGAAACACGGTCCCCAGCCCCATGTGTCCATTGCCTTCTGTGTCCCTGGATGTTCCCCTCACCAGAGAACTTTTTTTTTCTGGTCCAGTGAAAACTAAATCCTCCCATGAGGAGTTCTGGGGCATCCTGCTTTTAAAAACCTTTTATGGGACCATAAAATACCTCCCCTCATCACCTTGAAGAAGCTGGCTTCAGGAATGAGAGCAAATTGTATTGCATGGAGCTGAAAACAGGGCGAGCAAATTGTTATTTCTCCTGGCTAAAGCACATCTGACTTCCTTATTGCACTAAAGCATTTAGCAAAAGGAAACAGTATTTTAATTGCAGGCTCGGCAGACACATGACCTAAGCCAGGAGCTGACTTCAGTATACAGAGCAAAGCGTACTAGACACGCTGATGCTTTATGTGCCTAAGAACACAGCCGTTTACAAGCGAGAGCTACTTTATTGCTAATGATCTTTGAAGTTAACAAGGTTTGCAAAAGCTTCTCGGCACTATTATTACTATTTATATTAATAGCATTAGTGATCTCCTTTATTCTTCCAAGACTTAACACTACTAATTGGCATCAGTATAAACAGAGGTATAAATGCTATCATGCAATACAAGCAGAGCCAAGTCTGGCAGCTTTGTGGGTTTAATATGGAAATGTTTGCTATCTAATGAGGACACAAAATGTTAATCTGCAGAACAAATTGTATTTATAGAGAAACTAATTATCATATGCAAATGTGACACACATCCCTTGCAAAATTCCTGTTACCGCTGGGGCGGCCCTCTGTGACCTTTCTGAAACTCAGCGCTTTGGAGCACTGGCTAATGGTTTCATGCACTGAGGCTGATTACTTTCATTTTCATACAGAAATGAGCTAAATGGGCAGGACTCTGGCTCCGAATAAACACCACAGGGGCATCGCCTCTGTAACTGTAACTTGCATTCTATCGATTTCTTCTTCCCCTTCCCTACAAAACTCAGAGTTTTCCTGCTGCTTTGGCTTTATCTGCAAAGCCGGACTACAGATGTCCAGAGTAACGAATGTTTTAACTCATGTAATAAAAGACCTGAGATGTTCTTATCATGCATGCAGTCCTACTGAGCGAAGGCCACGTTGATGTTGTTTTCATAATGATTTTTGCTTTTTGTGGTTTCCCTTCTACATTGAGTAGGAAGCCCCTACTTCTATAGATTGTTAAATCCAGCTGATGATGGTGTTTCATTCCTTTTCTTGGTACTTTCTCCTCTTCTCTTTCAGACATATGTATTCTGTTGTTTGAAGCCTCTTAGAAATATAAAATGCTGGAAATTGAATGGCTGTAGAGATCAGCCAGGGAGTGCAAATACTTCCCTTATAGGTGAGGAAAGTATGGCTCAGAGAGGTCAGGTGGCAAACCCAAGATCACAAGGCGAACTGGTAGAAGACACTGGGAGTCAGGTGCTCTTTCTGTATGCTTAAACAAATGACAAGGACGACGACAAAGCCCGCAGCAGCAGCAACAACAAAACCCACCTCTCCTGTAGTACTACTAGGTTTGTAGGTTGGTTTTGTAGGACTGCTAGGAATTCTTGTATGTCTCAGGTGGGTCCTCGGCTCAAGGTCTCCCAAAGATGCATTGAAGGTGTTGGTCAAGCTTCAGTCTTTTTTGAAGTTCAGTGTTCTCTTTCCAGCTTGTGTGGGCTGCGGCAGAATTCAGTTCCTTGTGGTTGTGAGACTGATGTATTACTTTCTTGCTGCCTGTCTCAACTCTTGGAGCCCCCCTGCGCCTCCCCCCAGTTCCCTGCCATGTGGTGCTCCCACAGAATGGCAGCTTTCTCCTTCAAAGTCAGCAGGAGAATCATTCTCTTGAGGAAGGCCCAGTTCCTTTTTATTTTTTAAATTTTTTAAAAAGATTTTATTTATTTATTTATTTATTTATTTGAGAAAGAGAGAGAGAATGCACACAAGGAGCGGGGAGGGCAGAGGGAGAGGCAGGCTCCCTACTGAGCAGGGAGCCCTATGCGGAACTCAATCCCAGGACCCTGAGATCTTGACCTGAGCCAAAGGCAGAGGCCTAATGACTGAGCCACCCAGGCGCCTCCCAGTTCCTTTTTAAAGACTTTTTACTGATTAACTCAGGCTCACCTAGGTTAATCTCCCTTTTGATTAATCCCAAATCATCTGATTTAGGACCTTAATTACATCTACAAAATCTCTTCACATTTGGGATATAATATCACCTGATCATAGAAGCAAAGTCCTTTCAAACCTAGAGCCCCCATCCACACTCAAGGGGAAGGTGTTATATAGGGTGTGTGTATCAGAAGGGCAAAAATCCTGGGACCCATTCTAGAACTCTGCCTCCCTCAAGTGGAGAGCAGAGGGGTAGAATTAGAACAGGTTTCAGAGGGCACCTGGGTGGCTCAGTTGGTTAAGCATCTGCTTCAGCTCAGGTCATGATCCCAGGGTGCTGGGATCAAGCCCTGCATCAGGCTCCCTGCTCAGCGGGGAACTTGCCTCTCCCCCTCCCTCTGCACCCTGCTCCCTCTGCTTGCTCTCTCTGTCAAATAAACAAAATATTATTTTTTTAAAAAAAGAACATCTTTCAGAAAGTGTGAACTGAATCACAAAAACATAGAGGTAAACACCTGATGTGATTACTTATTTTTATAATTTTCTTTTTTAAAAAAATTCATTTATCTATTTGAGAGAGAGAGGAGGAAGAGCAGAAGAAGGATAAGCAGACTCTGTGCTGAGAACAGAGCCTGTTGTAGGGCTCGATCTCGTGATCCTGAGATCATGACCCAAGACATAAAAAAGAGTCAGATGCTTAACCAACTGAACCAACTAAACCACCCGGATGCCCTATAATTTTCTTGAAATTATTTTTTCACCAGAGGCCCGTGTTCATAAGCTATGATTTCATTTATTTAAGTCAGGTGTGGACTGAGGACAAAGGAAAAAGAGGAATGAAATCAACAACCCACCAAGAGTGTAAGCAAAACAAAACAAACAAACAAAAAAACAATCCCCTCGCCAAAAATAAATAAATAAATAAATAAAAGCAAGCTTTGTTCGGATGAAGGAATGAAAACAAGACACCTAGGTGAGAGCTTAGAAGACAAGGTGTTTTTCAGGGCCTCCTTGTTCTCATTTGAAAATATGGTGATTATTTGCAATAGGTGAGAAGCAAAGGAGTGATATAAAATATTCGCCTTAAGTAGAAAAGAAAAAGAATATTTGGCTATAAGAATGGGCTAAAGATTGGAATCTTAAGTTTAGGTTCCAATTATGGGCTCCATTTCATAGACACAGATAAGTTAAATCAGTTGCCAACGGTCACAAATAGCAAGTGGCAAAGCCCCAGTCCCACCCAGGAAGTGAGGCTCTAGCAGCATTAGAACACAGCCATTTACAAGCAAGAGCCACTTTATTGCTAATGATCTTTGAAGTTAACAAGGTTTGCAAAAGCTTCTTGGCATTATTATTACTATTTATGTTAAATAGTAATATAACTATTTGCCTTGAACACACACTGAGAAGTCAACAGTGGTTACTATGCTTATCTTTGATGTGGGTTTGGGAAAATAGCTCCCCTACCTTCATGCCACTGATGAAAATGGAAACAAATAAATCTTTCTGAGAAGTTTTACCAGTTTATATCTTAAGTCTTCTTTCAAGCACATGGTCTTCAATGTAACATTTTTTTCATATTCTTTTATCCCGAAGAAAACAGTACCTGTATAAATATTTAATTCTAAGAATCCCTGTTAAGTTACTCCTAATTGAAAAAAAAAAAAATTGGGGGGGGGTAGCCCTGGGTGGCTCAGTCGGTTAAGCGGCTGCCTTCGGCTCAGGTCATGATCCCAGGGTCCTGGGATCGAGTCCTGCATCAGGCTCTGCTTAGCAGAGAGACTGCTTTCTACCCACCCCTCCCTCTGCCTGCCGCTCTACTTGTGCTCTCTCTCTATCTCTCTGTCAAATAAATAAATAAAATCTTAAAAAAATGATAAATTTAAAAAATTTTAAAAAGTTTTTTAATGGAAGCAAAGCAGAGGTTACATCAATTCTTTGGTGTTCATGCAATGGGATACTATGCAGCAATTGTAACTGTATTTTTTTAAAAGATTTTATTTATTTATTTGATAGACAGAGATCACAAGTAGGCAGAGAGGCAGGCGGAGAGAGAGAAGAGGGGAAGCAGGCTCCCTGCTGAGTAGAGAGCCTGATTCGGGACTCTGGGATCATGACCTGAGCCAAAGGCAGAGGCTTTAACCCATTGAGCCACCCAGGCACCCCCAATTGTGATTGTATTTTATATTTTAGAGTATTAACAGGAGAAACTGTACTGTATATTAGGGATTGAAAGCAGGTGACATAATACCCCATATTTGTTTAAGGCAAATCCTATATAGATGAATATCAAAACAGGAGGAGGGTGGCCTGGAAATATATTCACCAAACTATTAAGTGGTGAATACTTAAAATGTAGTACAATTATAGGTGATTTGTGTTTTAAAATTTTTGGAGTATCTTTTTATTCAATAAGTATCACATAACAAGAAAAAGTAATAAGAGATTTAATTAAATGGTCTTTAGAAACATTTTTTTCACAGTACAGTCTGAGACCCATGTTTTATCAGTTGTTTCATATAAGCAGCTGGTCTCATGTGGTGGCATCAACATTGAACTCCGAGTCTGATGATCCGCCTTCTGCCCTTGGCTCAGTTACAGATTCACTCTGGAAACTTAGAACTGGAAAGGATCCCAGAAATCAAATGATCTAACACCTCAGTTTTACAGATGAGATGCAAAGACCCCACAGCACAGATGATGTGCCCAAGACTGACACCCGGTGTGAGGCAACCCGGGGCAGGAAGACAGGTCACCCTACCCACAGCTTGGAACCAGTTTTCTTTCACTATGCGGTTGTTCTGGGTTTATGTGCCTTTAGTTGTGAAATTGGACACAAACATAGGATCTGAAGTCAAATAGCCCATGTTCAATGCCAGCTCCTCTGTTTCTGAGAGACTTTTAACAAGAGAATAAACTTAAAAAATAAAAAAAGATTTTATTTTTCTATGAGAGAGAGAGAGAGCATGCACAAGCAGTGGGGAGGGGCAGAGGGAAAGGAAGAAGCAGACTGAGTAAAGGAGACCAATGTGGGACGCGATCCCAGGACCCTGGAATTGTGACATGAACCAAAGGTAGATGCTTAACCAATGGAGCCACCCAGGCACCTGAGAATCAACTTTTTTGAGCCTTGCTTTCTGAACTACGAAGTGGTGATTACAGTAATACTCACCTCTTGGGTATGGTGAAGATTTTTAGATATGGTAATATATTTAAAATGTTTAGCACAAAACCTGGCTTCTTAAAGCCTCAATAAACGCAAGTTATTATCATTCTGTTATGTTTCTTTGGGTATAGAACACTCTACTGATTCCAGTGAAGTCCTGTCCTCTGGCAGGAGAGAAACTGAAATGGTGATTGGTTGCCATGGCCAAGGTCCTGTTTTCCCATCTTTGGAGAGAGTGAAAAGCCTCACAGGGGGCGCCTGGTTGCCTTAGTCAATGGAGTATGCAACTCTTGATTTCCGGGTTGTAGGTTCAAGCCCCACATTGGGTGTAGAGATTACTTAAAAAAATTAAAATCTTAATTTTTTTTTAAAGCCTCATAACTCCTCCTTTCTTGATGAAGGAGGAGTTACTTTGTCTACTGCCTGTCCTCTGGGGAAATCAGTTCTGTGCCACCACCATAGCAGTAAACCACTCAGATTTATAAGGAATGTAATTTACAAGCCAAGGAATGTCAGCTCCTCATGTGGCTAAGTCATAATGTAGGGCAGGAAGTCAACGCCAAAGTTGGCTTCCTCTGGAGAATGTTGTCGATGTTAGGGTCCTTGTTTGCAGGACCTACACAGGTAAATGCATGGAGGAGGACCCGCATATGCACAGACCTTCACCCACAGAGCCAGGACAGACCCACAGGTCTGTCCTGGCTTGTGCAAAATCACAGAAGTAACTGGAAAGTCAGTTGGCATCACAGTGGGAATGGGAAAAGGACACAAGAAAACAAAATCAATCTGACACTGACTGGTTCGGTGGGTGAAAGCACCATAGCACAGTCACAACCCGGCTCTAACTTGCTCTGTTCCATCACTTGGGCAAATCTTGTCACTTCCCCAAGATGCAGGAATTGGCCCAGGTGGTGGGGAAGGCCCCTTCTGAACCTGACACCTTATGTAAATAAGATTCAGGGTCCAAGACCCTGTCCTTGTGCATTCAGGATGCCAACACTCAAGTTAGAAAGTAAAACTTCAGTTGCTATGGAAACGGTGGGGCAGGCTTATTGTAAGAAGCCCCCCGCCCCCCACCAAACCCCTCCAGCCTCTCCTGGCTTGTGATCCAAATCTGTGTTTCCACCACAGAGAATCCAGTAGAATTTATGAGGGATCTTGGACTCCCTAATCCCATTAGCAACCTGCCTGAGGATTTGGCCTCATTCACCCCTTGCTCCCTTTCCAATATTCAGACGCATTTAGGTTACATTTGGTTGAATATCGAGAAGCTATTTTAAAATGGTGATAAAAAGAACTCATCACGTTTGGCCAAGCCAAGTTGCAAGTATTCCAACTGTTCATTTGCGCCTCTTATTGGAGCTCAGAGAAACTGTAGGCTCACATCTCCCCTGTAATGTAATCCCCAACATGCGGGGAAGGCAAACATTGCTGTCCCTGAATAGGCAGGGCACTTATTACCCAATAACTTCCAGAAGATTCAGTCTATTGGAGCAATTCCATGTGTAATTTTAATGTGCCACAAAATGCTGTTTTCCATTGTCATTGCGAGTTTATGATCATTTGACAGTTGAACACTTTCTTGTCTATCGGGTGGCAGAGAGGAGACTCCATCCATAATACCCATTCCCTTAGCCCTTAGAAAATATCTGTAAATGTACCACCACTGAAAGGCGACAAGCTTTTTATGGATTCATAGTGACTATTAGCCTTCTGCTTCACAGCAGAAGGGAAAGGATCAGTTTTCACATATCTTGGGGCAGAACGGAAGGGAAAATGAGGAACTACCTGAGAAATGCTCCTGAAAATGCCGAAATCAAAGCCAAATGGTGGGAAGGCCCTAGTTCATTCTTGGCTCAATTCCATGGTCCAAAATTACAAAGGTTCTGGAGAAACAGGCTCCAACAAAAGCCATCTTATCCAAATGAGGGGGAGCAGAGAACCAGGGTCTCCAGGCTGGCTTAGCTCTCTAAAGGTCTAATTAAACAAAGCAGTTAGGGATTGGCTTCTGTCCTGCACATTATTCCCCAACTGATGAAATCCCGGGGAATGGCAAGGAGCCAAAATTGCTCAAGTGACTTCTTGTTTAACTCAGCCATTTAAGTGCTCATCAAGTGTTAAATTTAAATGTGTGTAAAGATTATTGCAAAACACACACACGCACATGCACATCAGGGGGAAACTGTGAATATGCATACAGAGGGCCACACGTATAGGTCAAGAGGGAAATAGCTTCGGGGATATTTAGAGATTTAGCTTTTAGCAAAAGTCATTTTTTTCCCTCCAGTAAGCTGTGAGCTTTTAAGAGCCACTTTCCTTGATTGCTTCTAGATCATTGCCCGCTGCCAAGTGCCCTGATATGAGCACACAGACACTAGGTCTTGAGGGGGAAGAGGGATTTGAGAGAACCCTCATACCAGAATTCTGAAAGCTTTCCCAGACTGAGTCAACCAAGTCACTCTCCTAAATTATGCAATAAAATAAAGTCTCAAGCTCAGATTTCAAGAATCCTTCCTTTTAGTTCTGAATATTTTTATTCTGAGTAGTAAGAAGTTTGGGAAAATGGCTTCCTCCCTCAGACTTCCTTCTGTGTTTCTGAAAATATAATAATGGCCTTTTAATTAAGATATTTTGGAAGTATGTGACTGTCTAGCAAGTGAATTATTAAAATAATTTATTACCTTGAGAACTAACGATACTAACTTGTTCTTTATTTATTTATTTTTTTTAGTAATTTTTTGGTAGAAACTGACACTTGATAGTTTTTTTCTCAACAAGTAAGTGCACTAGTAAGTAAACTAGACCCCACAGTTTGGCCCAGATTTTAAGAGTGGGGAAACCCTGGCATAGTCTTTGTTCTAATACAAAAAAACAAAAACAAAAACAAAAAAACAAAACCAACAACAACAACTAAAAAAACAAAAAGCAAGCAAGCAAATAAAAGCAAATAAAGGAAGCAAAGGATATACCCAAGATCAAAGACACAGGTGAGGGAACACAGGTGCCCAATACTTCCTCCATTAGCACCTCCCCAAGTCACATGACTTACCTTGTTACCTACCCAGTGAGAAACCTGAATCTATGGGTTTACTGGCATTTATGTCATTTAACCTGCCCGCGAGCTTCCCAACAGCTCCAATCAGGACTCAGGGGTCCGTTCTGTATCAAATAAAGGCTTTTTTCATGTGCCACTACTGCATACTTACTCTGTTTTATTTTTTTACCAAAACATTGGGTCTAAAGGAGATTCCTGCCCAGCAGGTTGGGTCACGTCAACCGCCGTAGTGAACTAATAATAATGACCTCTGAAGAGTGCACTATTCCGCCTTTTAAAAAACTTTCCCTTGTTAATTTTCCCTAGCTACTTGCATAGTAGAAATAATTCTGAAAAGGAAGTCAGTATTGTGGTCTACATAGGAAACACCACATTTCTGAATACCCAGCACGTGAACGGGTGTTGAGTCTGCTTCCAAAGTATACTTAAGGTACAGACCTTGCCTTGAGTGAAGTTTGGAAGAGGGGAACTACCAAAACCTAAACAAGAATTCAACATTGCAAACAAATATCCCCACTTTGATCAGGCACATGGTATGTGCCAGGCATTGAGCTAGGCAGTTAACATATATTATTTTCAGTTTTTCTAGCACTTATTCACAGTAAGCTATGAGACAGTTTATAGATAAATTATTTTCTAAGAGATTGAGAATTCTTAGATATCACACAGAAAATATTAAAAGATCAGAGGTGGGATTAGATCTAGGAATATTTAATCTACAGCTGATATTTCTTGCACTAGACCACATTGTCTCTCAGCAACAAAACAGGAGTTTACAACACCCTTTCCTACCTGTCCTTTCAAAAAGAGACAAATAATAAAAGAAACACGTGTTTAAAATTTTTACTAAAATGTTCTACATAGTTATATGGACATCAGATCATCATGTTGTACACTTTAAATACATTCAGGTTTTATTTGTCAATTTTAACAATAAAACTGGAAAAGAAAGTTGAAAATAAAGCCTTTTGAAAGTCTATGATATATTAAAGATATATTAATATATTAATCTATGATATATTAATAAACATCCAATATTAGTTTCAGATGGTGATCTTCAAGCACTGAAGACTCTGAGTTATCCCAAAATGATGTTCAGTTATGCAACCTTAAATCTTGCCCATCAAAGGCCAAGGGTCTCTTGTACCTTTTTACTGTCCATGGAAGGGAGAGAGGAATTCATCCTGAAATTTTAGAGAAGGTGCTGATGGGAATGTGTTGTCAGTGTTCTAGATTACCAGCTTGAAACTTAGAACATGAAATTACCTTTATTAGATTACTGAATGGATATTCAAATATAGGCAGAAAGCAAGGTGACAAGCCATCCCCCAGCTGCCTGGTTCTGTAGGGTTCTCAGTACGTGGGGCTTTTCAGGGTTAAAACCAGTAAAGTTCTAGGCAAACCAGAGCAAGTTGATCACTCTCCCCGAAATATGCGTGCTTCTCATAGAAGTTTGTACCTGGACAGAACTTTGGAGAGCAGAAAGTCTGATGCGGGCTCGATCCCAGGACCCTGGGATCATGACCTGAGCCAAAGGCAGAGGCTTTAACCCACTGAGCCACCCAGGTGCCCAGAAAGGGATCATTTTAATTATTAAATAGTTTTCTGATGTATATCTGTATCTTGAATTGTTCTTCTTTTTCAAAACTTTCTTGGGTATTTATGCCACTTTATTACTCTACATTGTCACATTTCAGAAGAAACAAACAAACTTTGGATTTCCATTGAAAAATTAATCTGAAACAATTTTTAAATTATTTAAACTTACCAATGTAAGAACATGTTTTGCCTCTCCATTTACTCAGTTCTTCTTTTATTTCCATCAATAAAACTTTTAAGATTTTTTTTGTTAGTTCTTGCATACATATCTTTAAAGTTTATTCTAGTTATTTAATCTTTTTGGCAACCATTACAAGAATAAGAATTTTTATTAATGGATATTAATCATATAATATTATGGATATTATAATATTGCTATAAATATTATAATGGATATTATAATATTATATGGATATTATAATATTTATTAATGGGTACTTTGCATTTTTGAAATGTTACTTCTATAATCACCATTTAGTTTTCTTGTTCTATAATTGATGCAAGACTTCTACTAGTTGAATTAATGAATAAGTTGAATTAACTAATAATTATAACAAGATCATTGAAGCTAAAGTGTATATAAATCACTGAAAGTTTAACTTCATATGACACATACATAATAAGAAAGAAAAGACAGGGGCGCCTGGTGGCTCAGTGGGTTAAGCCTTTGCCTTCGGCTCAGGTCGTGATCTCAGGGTCCTGGGATCGAGCCCCGCATCGGGCTCTCTGCTCACTGGGGAGCCTGCTTCTCTCTCTCTGCCTGTCTTTCTGCCTACTTGTGATCTCTCTCTCTCTGTCAAATAAATAAATAAAATATTTTTTTAAAAAAAGAAAGAAAGAAAAGACAACAGTTTCCTATAGCAAGCAAGTCAACAATCATTATAGTTTCAAGGTTAATGTTTCTATGATAATTATTTTATTGAATTTCAAGTAGATTCATACAAGAGCTTCTTTTTTTTTTTTTTAATGTTGTGTTAGTCATCACACAGTACATCATTAGTTTCTGATGTAGTGTTCCAGGATTCATTGTTTGCGTATAACAGCCAGTGCTCCAGGCACTACATGCCCTCCTTAATACTCATCACTGGGCTCGCCCATCCCCCACCCCCTCCCCTCTAAAACCCTCAGTTTGTTTCCCGGAGTCCATTGTCTCTCATGGTTCAACTCCCCCTCTGATGTTCCCTCCTTCATTTTTCCCTTCCTTCTCCTAATGTCCTCCATGCTATTCCTTATGTTCCACAAGTAAGTGAAACCGTATGATAACTGACCTTCTCTGCTTGACTTATTTCACGTAGCATAATCTCCTCCAGTCCCGTCCATGTTGCTACAAAAGTCGGGTATTCATCCTTTCTGATGGAGGCATAATACTCCATAGTGTATATGGACCACATCTTCTTTATCCATTCGTCTATTGAAGGGCATCTCGGCTCCTTCCACAGTTTGACAATTGTGGACATTGCTGCTATGAACATTGGGGTGCATATGGCCCTTCTTTTCACTACATCTGTATCTTTGAGGTAAATACACAGTAGTCTAATTACTGTCATAGGGTAGCTTTATTTTTAATTTTTTGAGGAACCTGTTTTCCAAAGTGGCTGCACAAACTTGTATTCCCACCAACAGGGTAAGATGGTTCCCCTTTTTCCACAACCTCTCCATACAGGAGGGTTTCTTGCAAACAAACTAGTCATACTTCGATATTCTGATAATGTGGACTGGCTCTACTTGTGCTGAATGGACACTTAGAATCAGAGAAGCAGGAGAACAGCCACCATCTCCTTGATTCTCTTGTCCTGATGAGAGAAGGACCTGGGTGTGATACAGCTGGACACACCGGTAGAGGGTCGCCACCCATGGCTGCTTTACCTATTTACAGGGGGGTTAGAAGGGACAGAAAATCCCAGTGGTGTATCCAACAGAGGGACCTTGAAGATGAGGGTAAGAAGCTCTGTAAGAAAGGGAGAGACTTTGGAGCCCAGCCCCAGGAATTAGCCAGAGGTTCCCTGATCTTTCACTGAAAAACACACACCTGCTAAGCTGGCTTCTTGCTAAATCACTGACAGGTGAGGAAGGGCATTCCAGGGCCAACCAAGGCTTAGTGCACCTTGTTCATACTTAAATTCACTAGTATATTTTAGAATTTTTACATATATATTCATATATACTCTATTAATATATATGCAGACCTATATCTATATTTGTCTATCAACCCATCATCTATCTATTTATCTATCTATACCAGTTCTGTCACTTTAGTCAACTTAGTTTATGTCCCTAACTTTTACTGTCTCCATTCACAAAACAAAGATAATAATCTCCTACTTCATTAGACTAAGAGGTAATAATGATATAGCAACTGACACAGTGTCTGGCCCATAATATGCTCAATAAACATTAGTTTTATTATGCATAGTATTCTTGTATTCTCTTCATTTCCAATATTTTTATTTACATATTTGATTATATGTTACACAGTATATGGTTATTTGTGGACTGTGTATAATAGCCTTACAAAATGGCTCTCTGTCCTTTTTATGCTCTGTGCTTTGGATTCTACTATTGTTAACTCCCATTTGTTTTTGTTTAGTATTTTGTGTATATCATCTTTGTTCACAAAGTGAACATAAAAGTCACTTTTTAGGTTATTTTATTTTCTTTTCATAAATCACCTTAAGTATCTTCATATTTTAACCTGTTTTCTAGTTGTTATCATAAGTGATACATTAGGACTTATTTCTATCATCTTGTTTTTTATGCTTGCTTGATATTAGATTTATTTTCTGTCTCATTACAGACTACATATTATTTAATTTTATTTTTCCTAATACCTTGCTTTTAATTTTTTTAAAATTTATTTACTTGACAGACAGAGATCACAAATAGGCAGAGAGGCAGGCAGAGAGAGAGGAGGAAGCAGGCTCCCTGCTGAGCAGAGAGCCGGACTCGGGGCTCAATCCCAGGACTCTGGAATCATGACCTGAGCCAAAGATGCCCCTGCTTTTAATTTTATTAGTGAGTTTCTTTAACTTAAAAATGATGGACATTAAGGAGGGCATGTGATATAATGATCACATGTGATGTAATGATCACTGGGCATTATACAAGACTGAGGTATCACTGACCTCTATTTCTGGAACCAATAATACATGATACATTAATGAATTAAATTTAAATTTAAGAAAGACAAGTAACATAGATGTTTCCAGGCCTACTTTTGTTGTCCCACTTCCATCCACCTGAATATCTTCTCAAAAGTATGGCCATAGATCCTGAAGTATTTTGATAAGGAATATGGGTTTTACCCTTCCAGTCAGGATCCTCTTTTCTTCCTGTTTTCTTCCTTGAATGTCTTCAGATGGCATGTGTTGCTTATGCATTCCCTCTGCCATGGTGTGTTTGGGTTAGGCTCAAGGCTTGGGATTCTGAAAGTGTAGAAAAAAATAATTCACACATCTCAATAGCTAATGTGGACTATTTATTGGCCATTACCTGTGCTTTTTGTGCATGGGGTTGAGGTGAAGTAGGAAGATTCAGGAAAGCTCATCACACCTATTTGAGCCTACGTTATCAAATTTAACAAAAATCTGACACTTGATTCCTTGCTTATATGAGATAAGGAACTAAATTTGCTTCTTTTTCCTCCAGTCCCAATTCCTTTTCAATATTTTCCACCTTTGTTATGAGATTAACCCAGACTGCTGTTATTTTTGAAATGTGTATGTTCTTCATGCTCTCTTTCGAGAAACAGTTACACACACACACACAGATCTTCCTTGACTTACAGTGGGGATACATTCAAAAAAACCCATCATAAATGAAAAGGTCATAGGTTGAAAATGCATTTAACACAGCTAACCTGCTGAACATCATAGCTCAGCCTTGCCTACTTAAACATGTTCAGGATGATTATATTAACCTACAGCTGGGCAAAATCATCTAACACAAAGCCTATTTTATAATAAATTGTTGAGTATCTCATGTAACTTATTGAACACTGTACTGAACATGAGAAATAGAATGATTGTACCGGTACAGAATGGTTGTACATGTTTCGATTGTTCACCAGATGATCGTGGGGCTGAGTGGGAGCTATGGCGTCCCCTGCCCAGCATCATGAGAGAGAGACATTCTGCATATTGCTAGCCCAGGCAAAGGCCCCATTCAGAATTCCAAGTACAGGAGCGCCTGGGTGGCTCAGTGGGTTAAAGCCTCTGCCTTCAGCTCAGGTCATGATTCCAGGGTCCTGGGATCAAGCCCTGCATCGGGCTTTCTGCTCGGCAGGGAGCCTGCTTCCTCCTCTCTCTCTCTCTCTCTTCCTGCCTCTCTGCCTACTTGTGATTTCTGTCTGTCAAATAAATAAATAAATAAAATCTTAAAAAAAAAAAAAAAGAATTCCAAGTACAGTTTCTACTGAATGGGTATTATTGTCATACCATCGAAAGTTGAAGGCTCGTAAGATGGGAACTATCTATCTATCTATCTATAAGTTATATTTTAACAATCATTTAGACCACATGCATTCTTGAGAGCTTGTTTGGAGACTCTAACAGGGGAATACAGCTACTCATATACCCTTGGAGGTACCTCCATGGAGGAAAGTCACCCTCTTCCACTGAGAGCACAGTTTCGGGAGCGTGATGAGGGCAAGTGAGAGAGCAGCCTTCTAGCCAGCCAGATAAGCCAAATCGACCTTGGCAATCAATCAGTGACCGATATTGCAGCCAGAGCACGCTCACATTCAGAGACCTTGTGCATTCTTAAACCTTTGCTTCTTTTCAACATTTTTAGGTGTTGACAGTTCAATTCAATAACAGCACCAAAGATAATAATGTGAAATTTAGGGCAAACAATGAGTTTTTTTTATCTATTCAGTTTGTAGTGAATTATATCAATGAGACCCACGCTTGGATAGATTCTGTGTATTGAGATATAAATGATTACAGTGAAGAATTAGGCTGAGGCTAGAGATAAGTGTCCTAAGAAAGAAGTTTGTGATCATTTTTCAGCAAATAATCTGGCGCATATCCCAACAGTATTATGTTTACAAGGTCATGAGTTATTAATGCTTTGGATCTACTTCCAGAAATATGCTGGAAGTGCAGGTTACCTCTGCCTGGACTGGTGCCCATTGCCCTGTGAGGTAGAGGGACTCTGCTTTCCACTGCACATTATACAGACTGAAAAATTACCAATGGGCTTCAGTCAGAATTCTGGCAAGCATCCCCCATGTATGGTGAAGAGCAGAATTTGTTTAGAACGAGTCTCTTCATTCTTCATTGACTTAAAACTTTCCAGAATAATCCTTCTTGAAATGTGGTATTTCCTACATAATGCTGTCAGGACAGCTACGCGGTTAGCTCAAATGCTAATGACCTGTGGGCATTAGCCCTTCTCTTATCAAAAGTTTATGCAGGCAGCATTTGCTGCACTAGTACTGCGTAGAAAAACATCTAAATCTCAGTTCATTGGAAGAACAAATACCTTTTTTTTTCTTACTCGCAGTTCTGCGACTTGGCTGTGGCTGCTCTGCTGGTTTAGGTCTGCTTCGTGTGCCTTCTCATCCATAGCATCAAAGTCAAAGTGGCTTCTCTCCAGCGTGCACTATTATTATGAGGAGATCTGGAGTACAAGAAGGCTGGTTGAAACTTTTGGTGCCTCTTAGAGCCTTCCTTTGGAACTGACACACTATTCATTTCCCCCATGTGCCACTGTTCATAGCAAATCATGTGATCAAGTGACCAAACCAAACAGTGATGGGGGTCAATAGGATTTATGTCCCATGGTGGGGAGAAAAGAACAAATATTTGCTGAATAATAATATAATCTACCACAACCCACCCTCTTGGTCTCAAATACTGATGTACCTTCCCTCTGCTTTCAAAGTTAACTCATTCTCTCCTTGAGGACAACAGTCTAAAATGGATTTGGAGTCCAGGATCTTATTCTGGCCTCTACAGAAAGTCTGGATATGGTTCCTCTTGGGCTACACCTGAATGAGCTAAAAGAAAAGTTGTGTGTATCCTCTTTTGAGCACACACACATACACACGTACAAACACACATGCACACACACGCCATGTAAAGACAAAACAAGACCAGGGTGAAGGCAATAAGGGAGGAAAAGGGGAGGCCCCAGCTAGTTGCCAGCCCATAAGAAGCTGGAACTCCCCCTGGGCACATGTCCCGTGTGAACGTGCTTCATGAGAAACAACCTCAGGTCTCAGCGGCTTACAACCATCATCATTTGCTTCTCACACATTGGTCTGTAGATCAACTACATCATCTCTTTCCAGGTAGAAAGGCTGGGTCACAACTGTCCCCCATCTTCTTACTCAAAGCCCAAGACGGAAGAGGAGCTATCCTCTGGGATGTTGCTTCATCAAGGTGGGCAGGAGTGCAAGAGGGTTAGTGGAAACAAAGATATTGTCATAATTGCCCACATTTCATTAGCCAAGTTATGGGTCCAAGCCCAGCATTAATATTATACTGCTGCAACAGGAAGAGAGGGAGAGAATATTCGCTAAACAATAAAAGAATCAACAAAGAATGAGATACGTTTTAGGTAATTTTTCCTTTTCCAAAGGAGCCTAGTGTAAGTAACCTTTCCTAATGCTGGAAGATCCCAGGGAACAGTTAAATGTTCCTCATGTGAATTATTTTGTAAGCACAAGAATAAGGGATACTTACCCGTTGAATAAACATAAAGGGAAAGTGCATAGAAGTACATAAATTCCACTTTCTACAGAAAGCTGAATAACGGTTCAACAGAGAATTGGGCATCAGTTCGAATTACCAATTAAAAAAAAGGCAAGAGACAGAATGATATAGATGAATTTCACCTAAGTTCAAATAAATCCAATAAGGTAATCTGTAATTCTTTCTCTACCTGTGCTGCCTTAATGAAAAAGTAGAAAATTCCCAGGGCACTAGACTAAGGTTTATTTGAGAGGTGAATGTTGGATGTGCACAGAAGAATTAGAGCAGAAATATTCTGCAGAAAGAATTCATGAAGTACAAGAGAGATTGATCCCGTGGTTAAGGAAATTCTAGGTCTGTCTTAGAATAGTCTCTCTTTCTGTATGGAGTTGTCACAGTATTTCAAGCAACCAAGCACTACTGAGGTTAACATCAGAGTGTCAACTTGGTTGGAACTGTACATTAATCAGGCAGGACTTTAGGGTAAATCTCCAAGTGCCTTAGAACAAAGCAGAGTGTACAGAGATAAAACAAGTTTATTTTTCCACCTCTTCGAAAGATGGAAACTTGGACGGGCCTTGCCCAAACACGACTACGTGGCCATGGGAGTCATATTCTATGGCATTCCCAATTATAGCATCATATCAGTGCATCCCAAACCTAAATGCTCAGCCCCTGTGGATATATGGGTCCTACCATCATGTCACAGAGTCAGATTTTACACACTTGATGGTTTGGTCCACTCTACCTTTTTAAGACCAATTTTCCTGTGGCATTTCTGAGTCCAGCTCATAGCCGCATTGATGGATAAAAAGATACTTTCAAATCAAGCAAGATGTCATAAGGCTAAGAAATCACACATCCAGGGGCGCCTGGGTAGCTCAGTAGGTTAGCGTCTGCCTTCAGCTCAGGCTATGATCCCAGGATCCTGGAATCGAGTCCCCACATCCAACTCCCTGCTTACCAGGGAGCCTGCTTCTTCCTCTCCCTTTGCCCCTCCCTCTCTCCTGCTCTCTCCCTCTCAAATAAATAAATAAAATCTTAAAAAAAAAAGAAATTCCACATCTGGCTAAGTCTTTCTAGAAAATCATTGATAAACATCGAACTTGAAAAACTTGTAAAACCTAAACTAAAGGGACGCCTGGGTGGCTCAGTTGGTTAAGCGGCTGCCTTCGGCTCAGGTCATGATCCCAGCGTCCTGGGATCGAGTCCCACGTCGGGCTCCTTGCTGGGCAGGGAGCCTGCTTCTCCCTCTGCCTCCGCCTCCGCCTGTCACTCTCTCTGCCTATGCTCGCTTGCTCTCTCTCCCTCTCTCTGACAAATAAATAAATTAAAAACAACAACAACAACAACAACAAAAATACCTAAACTGAAGTGACAGGTGGGGAGAGAAATTTAAATTCAGTGTTTGGAAAACTAGCTATTATTATTTGCATATTCCGCCATTGATTTTATAAATCCCAGTTTTAATTAAAACAAACAAACATGGGGTGCCTGGGTGGCTCAGTTGGTTAAGCATCTGCCTTCGGCTCAGGTCATGATCCCAGGGTCCTGGGATCGAGCCCCACATCGGGCTCCCTGGTCTGCGGGAATCCTACTTCTCCTTCTCCCACTCCCCCTGCTTGTGTTCCCTCTCTCGTCATTCTCTGTCAAATAAATAAATAAAATCTTAAAAACAAACAAACAAACAAACAAACAAACTTAGCTTTCACCAAGGAATAATATATGTAGTCCTTCTGGTACTGAGTGGTCGGTCTCTATAGAGAATATGTCTTTCACAAAGATGCCTGAATTAGGCATGCTACGTGCAGACAGGTCAAGGAAATAAGAATGAAGACGTTGCTTGCAAAAAAGAAAAGGCATCCTTTGTTTCTCACCTAACATGTTTATTTAGCAGCTAATATGTGCAAAGTACTGTGCTATATGTACATATATATATATATATTAGATAGGCCCAGGAGAACAGCCAAATAAGGCAAACATGGAATCTTCTCTCGGGAGCTCACACTTTAGGAGTGGAGACTAACCACTTACACACACTCACACATTTGCACACACACACACACACACGAGACTGTAATACAAGGTAGAAAATATGAATATTCAGAAAAAAAGTAATCAGCAATTTAAAGCACAAGACAAAACCCAGGAAAATGATGTTCCCAGCTGAAATGAAACCTAGAATGTCAAAACGTATTAATGCAATATCCTGAAAATGCAGAAAAAATGTTAACTTTTAATGAAAGGTCATCATAGATGAGAAAAGGAAAAGAATATTGCTAACAAAGGGAAGATAGAAAAAAATTTGAGCAGGAGGATAAAGGTCGGCAAGCATAGAAAAAGAGGTTATTTCAATTACTCAAGTATGCGAATGTTAAATTAATGATTTTTGTGCACTGCAGAAATTAATGAAATTATCAGTGCCTGACACTCTTTATATTAGGGTCCTTAAGATAACTGCAAATGTGATTAGAAACACTATAAGTTAATAGAACTCTATGGAAGAGAAAAGAAAATCAGTCTGGGCATGGATGAAATATGGATATAGCACCTTTTTTGTGTATATACACATTCAAATAAATACACACAGATTAATATACGTATATTTAAAATAATATAAGTGAATATACCCCCTTAGGACGGTTTTAGAAATGGAATTCTGGGGGAATCTTACTACTTACAGATTAGCTGTCTTTACCTTTGAAACCTGGAAGTTACCAGTCCAATTAATCCAGTACAAGTTGCAATCACTTCGGAAGATAATCTTGGTTTTCCAAGAGTCAGGCCCACTGAAGTGACTTCTAAAAGGAAATAACTTGTCACTTAAATAGGGGATAAATAAGACATATAATAGTGTGATAATTAGATTTCAGGTATTATTCCATACAATATTTCCTATCTAGTTCATTCCATTAGAAGGGTATGGATGAAGGTCATTCATTGAACAGCTTAATGTATCCAAAGGCAACTTTGTTTGATTTATTTTTCCCTTCTGAGAAGAAAAACTCAGTGTTGTGATTATTTACTTTAATTCTTTCTTGTTAAAAAAGAAAGATCTTAAGAGAGGGTTTTGCCTATCTTAAGAAGTATGTATTTGGGGCACCTGGGTGGCTCAGTCGGTTAAGCGTCTGCCTTTGGCTCAGGTCATGATCCCAGGGTCCTGGGACTGAGCCCCACATCCAGCTCCCTGCTCAGGGGAGAGTCTGCTTCTCCCTCTCCCTCTGCCCCTGTTTTGTGCTCTCTCTCTCTCTCTCATTCACTCTCTCTCAAATAAATAAATAAAATCTTTGAATAAAAAGTACTTATCTGGCTGCATAGCAAAGTACATTTTTTTAAATGTAAAACTTCCACTATTCTTGTGTTACATAGAATCATAATTCTACTTATGAGTCTTATTTGGGATTTTCTTGGGATTACATATATATATTTTTTTATTGATTATGTTTTTTTAATTTATTTATTGGTCAGAGAGAGAGGGAGAGAGAGCAAGCGAGCACAGGCAGAGGCAGAGGGAGAAGCAGGCTCCCCGCCGAGCAAGGAGCCCGATGTAGGACTCGATCCCAGGATGCTGGGATCATGACCTGAGCCGAAGGCAGCCGCCCAACCAGTTGAGCCACCCAGGCGTCCCTACATATATTTTTTATAAAATATTGGGTGTTGGGAAGAATTATAATCTTGTTTATATTACTAAAATCTGTGAAATTTTTTTAAAGATTTTATTTATTTATTTGACAGAGAGAAATCATAAGCAGGCAGAGAGGCAGGCAGAGAGAAAGGGGGAAGCAGGCTCCCTGCCAGGCAGAGAGCCCGATGCGGGACTCTATCCCAGGACCCTGAGATCATGACCTGAGCCGAAGGCAGAGGCTTAACCCACTGAGCCACCCAGGCGCCCCAAATCTGTGAATTTTTAACTTTACTCTCACCAGTAAATGTGGCTTGCATAATTTCTGGTTTTCACTTCTGAGGTCAGAATTGAATCCATTCTGTAAATGTTTCATGAAGTCTTGAAAAGGAGATGAGTTCTTTCTCTGGGTGTGGATATAGGAAACCAAGTTTATTAATTAAGTTATACCAATCCTCTGCTTCTTCTTTACATTTGCTATTTAAACATTAGGGATGTAGGTTTAGGCTATGTTCCTCCCATAAACTCCACCCGCCTACATTCTGTCATGGTTAATTATATGGATTAGGAGTCAGGCTGCCTGTGTAAAATTTTGGTTCCATACTTACCAGCTGTGACACCTTGGTCAAATTAATGTCTCTATTAAGATCTCCATTTGTGAAATGAAAATAATCATCCCCTATATCATCAGAACAGCTTTAGATGGAAAGATATCATGGAGATACATATAGTACATAAAATGAATTCTAAATATGAGTTTTATTATTATTGGTATTATGATTCTTATTTTGGTATTGCTAAGTTATTATTATTGGTATTATTACCATCATGCTTGGTTCACTTCTAATACTTTTAAAAATCTGTTAATTTTCTTTTCCCTTTGAAAGGTGTGCACTTGCAGAGAGACAGAATGATTGGCCTTTGTTCAAACTGATCAGAACGTTTTCTCTGTAAAGCACAACGACGTGTCGGCCAGTGATTCAAAAGCATGTTTTTCAGGCTAAGCTACTTGACCCATAGATCTGAAGAGAGATCCTCTCTCTTGCTGCATTAAAACCACCTGGAGAGGGGCGCCTGGGTGGCTCAGTGGGTTAAGCCTCTGCCTTCAGCTCAGGTCATGATCCCAGGGTCCTGGGATCGGGCCTCACATCGGGCTCTCTGCTCAGCGGGGGGCCTGATTCCCTTCCTCTCTGTCTGCCTGTCTGCCTACTTGTGATCTCTGTCAAATAAAAACAAACAAACAAAAAACACCTGGAGAGGGGCACCTGGGTGGCTCAGTCGGTTAAGCATCTGACTCTTGATTCTGGCTCAAGTTATGCTCGCTGGGTTCTAAGATCGAGACCCGTGTCAGTCTCCCGGCTCAGCATGGAGCCTGCTTACGATTCTCTGTCCTTCTCCCCCTGCCCCTCCACCTCCCCACTCTCTCTCCCTCTCTGAAAGCATAAAAACAAAAGCCACCTGGAGAAACCTTAAAAATCATTCCTGCTTTAGTATTTCTGATTTGCTGGTTAGGCTGTCCGAGACAAGCATGTAAGTGGCAGAAAGAGCAAAGGCAGTTATCTGTGCTGAGAGGCAGGTCTGGGAGAGAGAGAGGGGCCTCAACCCAGCAACAGCTTTCGAGAATGTTCCTGAGCTGGTCCACACCCATTCAGGTGCCGTGGGTAGAAATCAGGCCTTACCATGGACTCCCCTACAGGAGAAACACGAAGTAAGGGCAGCTTCAGAAAATTAGACAAAAATGGAAGTGGGCTTTGGTCAGACAATGGATGGCATGTTTTGTCTGGTCCAGCTAAACTCAGACTTCTGTGGAAAAGATACACCCCCACCAAAGCAGTCACATTACCTAAATGAGAACCTCTAGAACCACCGAGGTGAGAGAATTAGCTAAGAAAGATGATGACTCAGGGAAAGCTTCACAGAGAATCCACGTTGCAAGTCTAAAGCATGAATAGGCATTCACCATCGAGGAACAGAGAGTTGATACAGGGACCATAACAAGGGAAACAGACAAAGCTGGGATAAAGTCAGCAGAAAAGTAAAAACTCCTTAATTCTAAGTAGGATGAATAAAGATTGTAGGTTAGTAAACAAGTTAGAAGTCTGCATTGCAGCTGTTTAAACTTGGGCTACTCAACTTCCAGTGCCTCCATTTACTCACTTGTGGACCAGGCATCCTATGGCACCTGCCAGAGGGGAGAACAATCAAGTAACCAGAAAGCCTTTAGTCCAGGGCAAGCAAACCAAGATGAGGTTTTAGTATTTTACTATTTTTGCAATGTTTTTTGGTTCAGTTCATTGTTATTGTTGCTTCATCTTTAATACCTTTAAATTAGAGGATACGAAATTAGCAAGTAACTTCTTGAATGATAAAACACAGGGTTAGTGGAGGGTTAGGTGAAAAGGACACCAGCATTGCTGGGGGGCATGCTACTCAATTATTTAGGGGAAAAATCAAAACCACAAATCAAGAGCCTTAACACTTAATGTTTTCCCACTTTTACTCAGTAATTCTACTTCTAGGCATCTACCCTAAGTAAATATTCTGAAATATGTAGAAAAATATTTATGCACAAAATTTCATTACAGTATCATTTATGGTAGCAAAAAAAAAAAAAAAAAGAAGGGAAAAAAAACACCTGGGAACAAAAAGATTTCAGTCAACTAGGAAAAGTGATGTTTACCAAGCATTTACAATTCCATAGAAAAGGTATACAAATACATGAAGACAGGAGGATGTAACAATTGTGTACGTTAAATTCACAAGTCCACATTTGTTTATGTTATCTGCATAAACAAAATATAAGACTGCGTAAAAATGTTAATGACTATTTTGGGCAGTAAGATTACAGGTAAATTTTCCCTTTTACTTTGCTATATTTTTTAATTTTCCAAAATCAACATTTATTACCTCCATTCTAATAATACTGTTTATCCAAGCAGAGACTGGGGGGATCCTGAGCCCATAGTTCAGGGACTCTCTTGGTAGAGATGTGTGCTGGAAAAGATTTGAAATTCTCCCCACCTCTATGCCTTTCCAATGGATTTCCTCACGAATGTTTCTTCTCTACAGTGAGAGCATAAAAGGACAGCCATGCCCATGCACTCCTGACCCTCAGCTGTTTACATGGAAGGTGACAATAACCACTGTGACCTGGAATGCATCCCAAACAGTCCTTCAAGCCAGTAGTGATATTTCACAGGGTAGAGCAGGCTGGTGGAAGGAAAACACTCCCTGCTTCTTTGGAACTTCCCAAATGTGATGACGCACGCCACCTGCCAGGCCGCTCGTTGCCACCCCTCCTATCTTCTCTGCCCGTCACAGCTCGTCTTTTTCATTTCAGCCCCGGGTGCACACTCTGGGCACTGCCTCTGCGTGGTGAACCATAACCCGACCCTCGGTGGGGATGTCCCCACCCCATGCTGTGCTTGTCCGTGCCTCGCTCTCCTCCAGAAATCAGGTCTCAAAAAATACAAGTTCATGCAGGAATCTTTCATGGACGAATTGAGCTTTCTCCCTAGTTATTAGAGAGGAGAGTCACTTGGTTGTCTTTTAAAAATATATTAGTTGGGTGCCTGGGTGGTTCAGTTGGTTAAGCCTCTGCCTTCGTCTCAGGTCATGACCCAGGGTCCTGGGGCCAAGTCCCGCATCGGGCTCCCTGCTCAGCGGCGAGCCTGCTTCTCCCTCTGCCTGCCACTCTCCCTACTTGTGCTCTTTTCTACTCTCTCTCTCCCCCTCTCTAACAAATAAATAAATAAAATTTTTAAATATATATGTATATTCGTTATTTATAATAGGATTGTTCTTTATTACAAATTTTCTTAGGAAAATAATTCTTATTGACGCTGTAATGCCCAGACTACTTCATTACTGACACCATATCGTCTATAGTACAGTGAAGAATGATATTTGCAATAAAAAAAAGAAAGCATTTAATCAGGGAAGTGATCAAATGAATCATTTTTTGTTTCTCCAAGACAGCATTTCCAGTGGTTCCATATATAAGGCTTATTTCTGGAAGTACACAATTTTGAAAATAATGACAGAAAATTTCAGGAGTAATGTTTTCAATCTTTTTCAGGAAATCCATAATTGCCAGACTTCTGAAAGGAAAAATCTAAATTGGAAGCTTCAATATTTTCCAGTTGCTTGTTTACCAAGGCCTGGAGAATTTAGAAACCAGGCACCAAACATAAAATCCGTGGCAATTGTATGTTCATATTCTTAAGATGCAAGGCCTAGAAAGAAGCTTCACATGCATCTGTTGGATATTGTCATATTCTGTTGAAAAAATTCTGTTGTGTTTCTTATGATATTGCTGATACCAGTTGGTGATTTTCTTACTTGTTGAATGATTTTTTTTGCTTTATTCATATATTTTCAATTCTTTTCTGGGAGATAGACATGGCAATACTGAAAAAGTAAGCTAGTGATTTTCCACAGTTGCTGTGTTTTTTATGCCATTCTAGAAATTTTCTGAAACAAATATTCTGTTACTCCACCCATTAAAATCTGAGTTTATTTCTGTTGTTGATCCCAGGGAGGGCCAGTTCTGAATTCCTCCAGGGGACATTTTTGCATGATCAGTTTCACACTGTGTATCTGGAAGGGCAAGAGTCCCATCCTTTTTGATACTAGCTTGTACTACACTCTGGGAGAGATTCCAGGATGCTGAGGTCTGAGCACAGAAGTAAAGACGAAAGCCATGACCTTTCTAGCAACTTCCAGAATAAAAACAACAGACTTTTCGATTTTTCAAGGTGGAGCCATCTCCCTGTGTGAACCCAAGCTGACAGGCTACAAACTTCTTACCCCAGGCCCTATAATTAATCAGTTTTTCCACTAACATCCTTGAAGGACACACCAGGGCTCACAACCACTATTCTCATTTTTATCTTCTTCTTCTTTTTCTTCTTTTTGAGTTCATGTTACCTTTACTTTTTTTTTTTTAGGAATAGTATCTATACCATATAATTCACTCATTGTAATTTCACAATTTAATGATTTTTTAGTCAACTTACAGAGCTGAACAACCATCACCATGCCATGATCCAAGCCGAGAACACTTTTGTTAGCCCCTCCCAAATTCCCTGGAGCATTTGTGTAGCCCATCTCTGCTCCCACCCCCAACCACAGGCAGCCACTGACCCACCTGCCATCTTTGTAAATTTGTCTTTTCTGAGTATTCCTTAAATAGAAGCTTGGGATATATCATCTTTTGTGCCTGTCACAATGGTTTTGAATTTCATCTATGTTGTAGTAGTAGTTCAGTATTGAATTTCTTTTAATGACCAAATCGTATTCTGTTGTGTGGGTATACCCCATTTCATTGATCTGTTCACTGCTTCATGATTTTGGATGGTTTTCAGTTTTTGATTCTTATGAACAGCCCTGCTGTGAACAGTCATGCACACGTCCGTCTAGGGACACCTTGTCTTCACTTTTCTTAGTTATATTCTTTTCTTTTGTAAAGATTTATTTATTTACTTATTTATTTATTTATTTGCAGGGGTGGGTGGGGAAGGGCAGAAGGAAAGAACTTCAAGCAGACCCCCTACTGAGCATGGAGCCTGACTCAGGGCTCAACCTCATGACCTTGAGATCATGACCTGAGCTGAAACCAAGAGTGGGATGCTCAACTGACTGAGCCACCCAGGCGCCCTTCCTTAGGTATACTATTAATGACAGAATTGCTGGATCATCTGGTAAGTTTATATGCAAACTTCTCAAGAAATTGCCAAACTTTTCCAACATGTTAGTCCATTTTACATTCCCACCAGTTTCTTTACATCTTTGCCAACACTTGGCTTTTGACTGTCTTTTTAATTAGGGTCATTTTTGCATATGTAAACTGATCTTTTATTATGGTTTTACTACGTCTTTCCTTACTAACGAATGATGTTGAGCACCCTTTCATGAATTTATTAGTAATTTGTATGTCTTCTTTGATGGGATGTCTGTTCAAGTCTTTTGCTCACTTTTGGGTGAAAATTGGGTGGCCTTTCTTATTATTATTAACTTAGACTAAATGACAAAATGGACTCTACAGAGTCTTGCTCATCCCTCTCCCTAGTCCTTCATTCTCCCTTTATTTATTTATTTTTTCATTCACTAAGCATTTTTTGAAGCTTGGGCAATACAGATTAAATAGAAAAAAAGAAAGAAAGAAAGAAAAAGAAAAGAAAAAGGAAGGACAATAATCCCTACATTTTACATGTATATTCTTGGTAACTGTGCTCCATGCATTACTGTATGTATGAAGTCATGCGAGTTTTCAGGTTTTCATTCTCTGTCTTCTGGATTCTTCATTCTCCCTTCAAAGCACGCAGTCACCTCTGCACAAATTGAAATTGAGTTCAATTCATGCTGAACTCTTCCCTGTTGCCATACTGTATTACTGATTAAAATCTGTCCTTCCTGCTGCAACCAGTGTCCGGCTTGGTTTATCTCTGACACAAATGATCCGTGGTTTGGACATTTTCTAGCTGGGAAGAGGGATTAGCAGTGACTTGCCACTCCCCCAGGGATTCTGTCGGGTATTTGGGCTTCACAGAAACGCTAACAGATTTTCAAAGGAATTTACACAGTTCTTCAAAAAAGTATGGTTGATTTTTGAAAAAAATGAAGAAAATATTTTTTTTCAAAAAGAACTTCCTCAAGTTAAAAATAACACCGTATGTCAAACAAAGAAAAGCAATTAGCACCAATAGTATCATCGCCCCAAGAAAACCACTATTTTCACTTTAGAGTATTTTGTTCTGTATGTTTTACATAATTATAATAATACTGTTTATACAATTTGCCTACAGTTTTTCACATAGTACTTTGGCATCAGTATCTTTCCCAGTTATTACAAAAAAAATATGGCTCTGTAGTATTTCACCATTGGAAGAAAACATTTTTTAATAACTACCTATATTAGTATATTTAGATTTTTAAATTTTTTCAAAAAAGATTTTACTTATTTATGAGAGAGAGAGAGAGCACAAGCAGGGAGAGGGCCAGAGGGACAACCAGACTCCCCACTGAGCAGGAAACTCCACACGGGGCTTGGTCCCAGGACCTCAGGACTCTGACCTGAGCCAAGGGTAGATGCCATGGGTCATGTGCTATGGCACTCCATAGATTTTTTTCCAATGTTTTTATACTATACATAGTGCTATTGTGAATATCTTTTGGCATAGTTCTGTTTTTTGTCATATTTAAAATTATTTTGTTAGGTTAGAGTCCTAAGTATGGGTTAAAAATACATGAATAAGGGATGCCTGGGTGGCTCAGTTGGTTGGGCTGCTAACTTCGGCTCAGGTCATGATCCCAGGGTCCTGGGATCGAGTCCCGCATCGGGCTCCTTGTCTAGCAGGGAGCCTGCTTCTCTGTCTGCCTTTGCCTGCCACTCTTCCTGCTTGTGCTCTCTCTCTCTCTCTGACAAATAAATAAATAAAATCTTTAAAAAAAAACTCAAAAAAAACCCCTTGAATAATTGGTTAAGTTGAAAAAAAAAATCAAGTCCAGTGTGCACAAAGCAGGGTGTCACAAGCTGAGATAAATGGCATTGCATCGAGGATAAATTATTCATTAAACTAGAGACATAATCTCTCAATCACTAGGAAAGATGAGTAGTCGTTTGGGGGACCAGGTGGGTGGGAAGTAAATCACACTAATGGCCACGGCTTAGTCTTCATCTGCTGTCACCAGAAATGGTTACATTAACTTGGTATCGGAGAAAGGAGTAAGGACTTTCAAGTCTAAAACCAATGAAGTAACACAGATTTATTAGTTAATTCATAATCTAAACAAGCGGTGCATGGCCTAATACAATCAAACCCAGAAATATCTCCAAAGCGTATAATCATTTTTATATCATTCAATCCACACCATGGGGCTCATTAATGCTAAAAAGACCAGGAGCGGGAAATGGTGTCATTAGTATGTAGCAGCAATTGCCTTGTTAATGATTCAAAGCTCATTTTTTCTCAGGCAAGTGAGATTCATGCTAAAGTTTTACCATAATAATCCCTTTCCCAGACTGCAGGCATCCAAAAAGGCGATATGATGGTGTGGTCCTGCGTTAGGGATGGGAAGCCATCTCGCTGTGAAAACTGGGACCTGCGTTCTCCCTATCTTCCTCCCTATTTTCCTGCCACCCCATGAGAGCTCCTAAATGCCTGGACTCCTGTCCAGCTTTC
Organism: Mellivora capensis; assembly: GCA_004024625.1. NCBI lineage: Eukaryota > Metazoa > Chordata > Mammalia > Carnivora > Mustelidae > Mellivora > Mellivora capensis. The sequence continues at coordinate 73,257 of PISX010004328.1, forward strand.
TTCACTGTAAGGACTCTGTTTCACGTGACTTTCCATTTGCAATCTTTTGGTCTACCTTCTCCTACCTGTGATAACAATGATCATGGCTGTTTCCTGAGCTACATAATTCTACTAATGTATCTGTCTTGTTCATGATGCATAGCAAGTGTGTAAGCGAAGACTGGTGTATCGTGGGGCTCCCAAAAAGGTCATTCAATTAAATGAATGAAAGATGTGTATGATTCCTTCATGAGTTTGCCCTCTGATAATTCATACTAAAAAATTACTCACATTGTGGGTTGTTCCTTCTGGGTAACTATGACATTTCACCAAAGCTATTCTGTACACTAACTCAAGGGTATAAGAAATGTGGGAGTTGGGGGCACCTGTCGGCTCAGTCGGTTAAGTGTCCGACTTTTGATTTTGGCTCAGGTCATGATCTCAGGGTCATGAGATCGAGCTCTGTGTCAGACTCTGTGCTGGGTGTGGAGCCTGCTTAAGATTCTCTTTCCCTCTCCCTTGCCCCTACCCCCTCCCAGTCTCTCTCTCTCTCTCTCTCTAAAATAAAAAAAAAAGGAAATGTGGGAGTTCCAAGTACTAGAAAGGTCACATTAAGAGAGATGAAAGGATGGATGAGAGGAGTGATCTGTCACTTGCTCCAGCTTCACGCCCTAACGATCTTTTCAGTCCCCTCCTCAAACTTAGTGTTTTCTGTTGCCTTTAAGAGTCTGCCCATCTGGGTAAACAGGCTGTCCGTTCTGAGGTGCAAGAATCCAGAAGGCTCCTTGGGCCTAGGATAGCACAGGCTTTCTATCTCTACTTCCGTCACTGTACTGAGGCTTTGAGCTACTCACAAGAGCACAGAGAGCATCAGAGTTCTCAGCCAAGAATGGAAAAAAATAATGCATCTGAGGAATATTGTAAGGATAATGAGATGCTGCAGATATAGAAACCCAGACAGGGTCTGGCACATAGCGAAGGTTCAGCAGCTAGAGCTGCTCGTCGTTACCACCACTGTCATTCAATACCCTGTCCCGGCGCCATGCTGAATTACCAGCTCTCCTTTAGTTCATGCTGAGCCATATTAGTCTCCTTTACCAGTTCCCATTGCTTCTTGACTTGGGAGCCCACCCTCCTCCTCTTCATTACCTCCTCCTCATCATTGACCACCTGTCTAAGAACTGCCTACATGTCCAAGTCTCTTGGCTACATAGCAGCCACATGGTGATGAACGAGAGAAGACAAAAAGTCTCTGCCCCAATGGAGCTTAGATCCCAACAGAGGACATACAGTTACACAATGGGAGGAGACATAAGAAGTCTTGCCCCCATTGCACTCAAACCTAGAAGTCTTCTGATGGGACTGGTTTTTTCCATTAAAATGGTTATTTTTATAATTTTAAAAGAGTGCCTATTCATGGTGGAAAATTTGAAAACTACATAAAAACATAGGTAAGAAAATAAATATCGCCCATAATTCTGTCATTCAGGAATACCCATTATGCTTGTTCTCAACTATTTTTAGCGTATTTCTCTATGCACATATTATACATCTAAGGTTGGGAAGGATGTCACATATACATTTTTCAATATTGAAATATATGATATTAAAATCCTGTGTATTCTGAATATTAAATTTCTTGGCAGACGTATAGGTTCATGACTTTATGATGTTTCTTGGTATCCTTCAGTTGCTCAACACATAGGAAATTTTTTTTTTACAGGACGTATCTTATTAACTTATTTAATTAAATTAATAAAATGTACTTAATAATTAATAATCATTAGCGTTACAGTCTTACAGTTAATTTTATTCTATAGATATTAAAAACTGTAGTGCAGGGCAGTTAAATAACTTGCCAAGGTCACCCACTTTGTTAGTGGTACAACTGAAATTTCAGGCCAGGTAGAACTATGCTCTCACTCATGATTAGCTAGGTAGCTTCATGCTATGCTACACTGAGTTACAATCCTAGGAAAATTGTAATGGAGGGGCGCCTGGGTGGCTCGGTGGTTAAGGCCTCTGCCTTCGGCTCAGGTCATGATCCCAGTCCTGGGATCGAGCCCCACATCGGGCTCTCTGCTCAGTGAGGAGCCTGCTTCCCTCTCTCTGCCTGCCTCTCTGACTACTTGTGATCTCTGTCTTTCAAAGAGATAAATAAAAATCTTTAAAAAAAAAAATTTTTTTTTAAAAATTGTAATGGATATTTGGAGCTAACGACAGATGAAAAACTATGATGCTGTAAGTGAAAATTATTAAAGTGATATAGAAAAAGGAAGATATTTATGACAAATGAAAATATCAGAATGCAAAAGAAGACAAACTTTCCAAGAGTAAGTGTATAGAAAATAATATGAACAAGGTAATAGTAACATACAAATTTGAACCAATTCTACTTTTAGTGCTATTATTTTGGATGCATTTCACGTGTCCTTACTGTTTGTAACTTTTACTAGTTTTAATTTTGCTTCTGTTGGTCCTTTTATATTGAACAAGTAGCAACATGGGGATAGGTGGAGACAAGCAGAGAAATTCATTTGTCTGTCTTTCAAATTAGGACAGATCGAGGACTGACTAGAAGTTTGCACACGTTATTGCAAGGCTATCCTATAGCTTCCTAATTTCCTTGCTAACAAACTCTCAAATTTCAATAAGAGGAAAACTGCATCTAATCCCATGGAATTGAACAGTTTTATCTAAGCCGGCTGTGACTCATTCCTTTTTGCCATCTCCTTACTTTTCCCAATTACCCTTGGGCCCAGAGATTAGGTGATTGTAGCTAACTGGAATAAAGAGAGACTAGTGAGGAAATCTGAACAAAGACTTTACTTCCTTTTTTTAAAAATTAATATATAATATATTATTTACCCCAGGAGTACAGGTCTGTGAATCATCAGGTTTACACACTTCACAGCACTCACCATAGCATGTACCCCTCACAGTGTCCATAACCCAACCACCATCTCCATATGCCCCTACCCCAGCAACCCTCAGTTTCCTTTGTGAGATTAAGAGTCTCTTATGGTTTGCCTCCCTCCCAATCCCACCTTGTTTCATTTTTTCCTTCCCTACCCCCCAAGCCCCCCACTTTGCCTCTCAAATGCCTCATATCAGGGGGATCATATGATAATTGTCTTTCTCTGATTGACTTATTTTTTCCTCTCTGATTGACTTATTTCGCTCAGCATAATACCCTCTAGTTCCATGCATGTCATCGCAAATGGCAAGATTTCATTTCTTTCGTGGCTGCATAGTATTCCATTATATGTATATACCACTTCTTTATCCATTCATCTACTGATGGACATCTAGGTTCTTTCCATAATTTGGCTATTGTGGACATTGCTGCTATAAACATTTGGGTGCATGTGCCCCTTCGGATCACTACATTTGTATCGTTAGGGTAAATACTCAGTAGAGCAATTGCTAAGTTGCCGGGTAGCTCTATTTTCAACTTTTTGAGCAACCTCCATGCTGTTTTCCAGAGTGCCTGCACCAGCTTGCATTTCCACCAACAGTGTAGCAGGGTTCCCCTTTCTATGCATCCTCACCAGCATCTGTCACTTCCTGACTTGTTAATTTTAGCCATTCTGACTGGTGTGAGGTGGTATCTCATTGTGGTTTTGATTTGTATTTCCCTGATGCTGAGTGATGTGCAGCACTTTTTCATGTGTCTGTTGGCCATCTGGATGTCTTCTTTGCAGAAATGTCTTTTTTATGTCTTCTGCCCATTTCTTGATTGGATTATTTGTTCTTTGGGTGTTGAGTTTGATAAGTTCTTTATAGATTTGGATACTAGCCCTTTCTCTGATATGCCGTTTGCAAATATCTTCTCCCATTCTGCCGGTTGTCTTTTGGTTTTGTTGACTGTTTCCTTTGCTGTGCAAAAGCTTTTGTCTTGATGAAGTCCCAATAGTTCATTTTTGCCTTTGCTTCCCTTGCCTTTGGTGATGTTTCTAGGAAGAAGTTCCTGCAGCTGAGGTCGAAGAGGTTGCCCCCCATGTTTTCCTCAAGGATTTTGATGGATTCCTTTCTCACATTGAGGTCTTTCATCCATTTGGAGTCTATTTTTGTGTGTGGTGTAAGGAAATGGTCCAATTAAATTATTTGCATGTGGCTGTCCAATTTTCCCAACACCATTTGTTGAAGAGACTGTCTTTTTCCATTGGACATTGTTTCCTGCTTTGTCAAAGATTAGTTGACCATAGAGTTGAGGTCCATTTCTGGGCTCTCTATTCTGTTCCATTGATCTATGTGTCTGTTTTTCTGCCAGTACCATACTGTCTTGATGATTTCAGCTTTGGAATAGAGCTTGAAGTGTGGAATTGTGATGCCACCAACTTTGACTTTCTTTTTCAACATTCCTCTGGCTATTCGAGGTCTTTCTGGATCCATATAAATTTTAGGATTATTTGTTCCATTTCTTTGAAAAAATGGATGGTATTTTGATAGGGATTGCATTAAACATGTAGATTGCTTTAGGTAGCATAGACATTTTCACAATATTTGTTCTTCCAATCCATGAGCATGGGACATTTTTCCACTTCTTTGTGTCTTCCTCAATTTCTTTCATGAGTGCTTTATAGTTTTCTGAGTACAGATTCTTTGCCTCTTTGGTTAGGTTTATTCCTTGGTATCTTATGCTTTTGGGTGCAATAGGAAATGGGATTGACTCCTTAATTTCTCTTTCTTCTATCTTGTTGTTGGTGTATAGAAATGTAACTGATTTCTGTGCGTTGATTTTATATCCTGACACTTTACTGAATTCCTGTACAAGTTCTAGCAGATTTGGAGTGGAGTATTCTGGGTTTTCCACATAAAGTATTATATCATCTGCAAAGAGTGATAGTTTTATTTCTTCTTTGCCAGTTTGGATGCCTTTAATTTCTTTTTGCTGTCTGATTGCTGAGGCTAGGACTTCTAGTACTATGTGGAATAGCAGTGGTGATAATGAACATCTATGCCGTGTTCCTGACCTTAATAGAAAAGCTCTCAGTTTTTCTCCATTGATAACAATATTCTCTGTGGGTTTCTCATAGATGGCTTTGATGATACTGAAGTATGTACCTTCTATCCCCACACTTTGAAGAGTTTTGATCAAGAAAGGATGCTGTACTTTGTCAAATGCTTTTTCAGCATCTATTGAGAGTATCATGTAGTTCTTGTTCTTTCTTTTATTAATGTATTGTATCACATTGATTGATTTGCAGATGTCGAACCAACCTTGCAGCCCAGGAATACATCCCACTTGGTCGTGGTGAATAATCCTTTTAATGTACTGTTGGATCCTATTGGCTAGTATTTTGGTGAGAATTTTTGCATCTGTGTTCATTAAGGATATTGGTCTGTAATTCTCCTTTTTTGGTGGGGCCTTTGTCTGGTTTTGGGATCAAGATAATCCTGGCCTCATAAAGTGAGTTTGGAAGTTTTCCTTCCATTTCTATTTTTTGGAAAAGTTTCAGGAGAATAGGTATTAATTCTTTAAATGTTCGGTAGAATTCCCCGGGGAAGATGTCTGGCCCCGGGCTCTTGTTTGTTGGGAGATTTTTGGTGAGTGCTTCAGTCTCCTTACTGGTTGTAAGTTGGTTCAGGTTTTCTATTTCTTCCTGGTTCAGTTGTGGTAGTTTATATGTCTCTAGGAATGCCTCCATTTCTTCCAGATTGTCAAATTTGCTGGTGTACAGTTGCTCATAATATGTTCTTATAATTGTTTGTATTTCTTTGGTGTTGGTTGTGATCTCTCCTTTCATTCATGATTTTATTAATTTTGGTCCTTTCTCTTTTCTTTTTGATAAGTCTGGCCAGGGGTTTATTAATCTTATTATTCTTTCAGAGAACCAGCTCCTAGTTTCATTGATTTGCTTTACTGTTTTTCTGGTTTCTAATTCAATGAGTTCTGCTCTAATCTTTATTATTTCTCTTCTCCTGCTGGGTCTAGACTTTCTTTGCTGTTCTTTCTCCAACTTCTTCAGGTGTAGGGTTAGGTTGTGTTCTTGAGACCTTTCTTGTTTCTTGAGAAAGGCTGGTATTGCTATATATTTTCCTCTCAGGACTGCCTTTGCTGTGTCCCAAAGATTCTGAACAGTTGTGTTTTCATTATCATTTGTTTCCATGAATTTTTTAAATTCTTCTTTAATTTCCTGGTTGATCTACTCATTCTTTAGTAGGATGCTCTTTAGCCTCCATGTATTTGAGTTCTTTCCAACTTTCCTCTTGTGAAACTTTTCCTCTGAAAATATACAGGGAATGATCCCAATCTTTTGGTACCGGTTGAGACCTGATTTGTGACCCAGGATGCGATCTGTTCTGGAGAATGTTCCATGTGCACTAGAGAAGAATGTGTATTCTCTTGCTTTGGGATTTAATATTCTGAGTATATCTGTGATGTCCTTCTGGTCCGATGTGTTATTTAAGGCCTTTATTTCCTTGTTGATCTTTTGCTTGGATAATCTGTCCATTTCAGTGAGGGGAGTGTTAAAGTCCCCTACTATTATTGTATTATTGTCAACGTGTTTCTTTGATTTTGTTATTAATTGGTTTATATAGTTGCCTGCTCCCATGTTAGGGCATAGATATTTAAGATTGTTAGATCTTCTTGTTGGACAGACCCTTTGAGTGTGATATAGTGTCCTTCCTCATCTCTTTTTATAGTCTTTGGCTAAAATCTAATTTATCTGATATAATGATTGCCAACCCAACTTTCTTTTGATGTCCATTAGCATGGTAAATTGTTTTCCACCCCCTCACTTTAAATCTGGAGGTGTCTTTGGGTCTAAAATGAGTTTCTTGTAGACAGCATAATGATGGGTTTTGTTTTTTTATCCATTATGATACCATGTGTTTTTTGATTGGGACATTTTGCCCATTTACACTCAGGGTAACTATTGAAAGATATGAATTTAGTGCCATTGTATTGCCTGTAAGGTGACTGTTACTGTATATTGTCTCTGTTCCTTTCTACTCTACTACTTTTAGGCTCTCCTTTTGCTTATAGGACCCCTTTCAATATTTCCCGTAGGGCTGGTTTGGTGTTTACAAATTATTTTAGGTTTTGTTTGTCCTGGAAGCTTTTTAATCTCTCCTTCTATTTTCAATCATAGTCTAGCTGAATATAGTATTCTTGGCTGTATGTTTTTCTCATTTAGTGCTCTGAATATATTGTGCCAGTTCTTTCTGTCCTGCCAGGTCTCTGTGGATAAGTCTGCTGCCAATCTATTTTACCATTGTATGTTACAGACTTCTTTTCCCAAGCTGCTTTCCGGATTTTCTTTTTGTCACTAAGACTTGTAAGTTTTACTATTAGATGATGGGATGTGGACCTATTTTTATTGATTTTGAGGGGAGTTCTCTGTGCCTCCTGGATTTTGATGCTTGTTCCCTTTGCCATATTAGGGAAATTCTCTACTATAATTAGCTCCAATATACCTTCTGCCCCCCTCTCTCTTTCTTCTTCTTCTGGAATCCCAACTATTCTAATATTATTTCATCTTATGATATCACTTATCTCTCAAATTCTCCCCTCGTGGTCCAGTAGTTGTCTCTCTTTTGCTCAGCTTCTTTCCCCCCCCAACATTTGGTCTTCTACATCACTAATTCTCTCTTCTGCCTCATTTATCCTAGCAGTGAGAGCCCCCATTTTTTATTGCACCTCATTAATAGCTTTTTTTATTTCAGCTTGGTTGGATTTTAGTTCTTTTATTTCTCCAGAAAGGGCTTTTATTTCTCCAGACAGAGATTCTCTAATGTCTTCCATGCCTTTTTGAGTGCAGCTAGCACCTTGAGAATCATTCTGAACTCTAGACCAGACATACTACCAATGTCTGTACTAACTAGGTCCCTAGCCTTCAGTACTGCCTCTTGTTCTTTTTTTTTTTTTTGTGGTGAATTTTTCTGCCTTTTGTGGTGAATTTTATCAGGATAAGAATATATGAATGAGAGAATAAAATACTAAAAGGATGGCAAAGACTCCAGAAAAATGATGTACACTAACCAAATCAGTAGAGACCCCAAATTGGGGGGAGAAGAAAGAGGGTAAAAAGAATTAAAAAAAAAAAAAACGAAAAAAAAAAAATTAAATATATATATATATATATATAGACTGGTGAATAAGACAGAGCCACCCACTTGATTTTGGGTGTATTTAGGTCTCTTAGAAGAAACTACCTCCCAAAATTTTAAAGAAAGAAAAACTATATATATATATATATATGTATATACAAATATAAGGGTAAACATGATGAAGGGATGGGATATGACTATAAAGATGAAAATTTTTTTAAAATTCTAAAAAAGGAATTGATAAGATAAGTTGGTTGGAAAAAGAAAGTGGAGAGAATTTGCTCAGGCTGGAGATTGGAACAAAGCCCTGTGCTAGATTTAGGGTATATTTTGATCTATTAGAAGAAACTGTATCCCAAATTTTTTTAGAAGAAAAAACCCTATATGTATAAAAAAATAAAGTTAGATACAATGAAGGATAAAATATGACTATAATAAAAGGTTTAAAAATATTTTTTACAAAGGTATTGTTAAGATAAACTAGTTAAAAAACGTTTAAAGAGGAAAGACGAAAAGTTAAAGAAAATAGAAGAAGAAAAAAATAAAATTAAAAAAATTTTTTAACTTTGGAAGACTAAAGAATCATGGGGGAGAAAGCCATGAATTCCATGCTTTGCTTTCCCCTCCTCTGGAATTCCACTCTTTTTTGTCAGTGAGCTCGGTCTTGGCTGGATATTTTTCAGATCTTCCATGGGAGGGACCTGTTGCAGTGATTCTCAAGTGTCTTTGCCTGTGGCAGAATTGCACCGCCCTTGCCACGGGTGGGCTATGTAATCTGCTTGGGTTCGCTCTTGGGAGCTTTTGTTCCCTGAGCGCTTTCCGTAGAGTCCGGAGGACGGGAATGAAGATGGCGGCCTCCCAGTCTCCAGCCCAGAGAAGCCAAGAGCTTGGGGCTCCCCTCCTCGGTGCGCCCTCGGAGAAAAGCAGTGAATCACTCCTGTCTCCCTGGTCTCCGGCCGTGCTCTGTGCTCTCCCAGCCTGTGACCGAGCATTTCTGTCTCTGGCGTAAGGCTCCGTTTGGAGTCTCCAAACCCAACAGATTCCTGCAGCGTTCCTGAGCCGCTCCTCCCAGAAGGTGAGTCTCCTCTGATCTGCCACTTGTGAGGTCCCTGCTCGGAGAATTGTGGTCTGACTGTGCCTCAGACAGTTTAAGGTAACCGCGAGCTGAGAGCCCCTCCTCGGATCCGTCTCTGCAGCCGGCTCCCCCACTGTGATACATGGGAGCTCTGCCGCTCTCAGTCTTTCAGTGACCCCGCAGGTCCTGAGACCACACTGTCCCTGCAAGGGCTCCACCCCCGCTTAGTCTCTAGAGCGATGTCCCTCAGTGGAACAGACTTCTAAAAGTTCAAATTTTGTGCTCCGTTGCTCCGCCACTTGCTGGAAGCCGGCCCCTCCCCCCGCAGTCTTAATTCCCGTGGCTTCGGATTCACCTCTCTGCACGTCCTACCTTTCCGAAAGTGGTCGATTTTCTGTTTCTAGAATTGCTGCTCTTCTCTTCAATCTCCTGTTAGGTTTGTAGGTGTTCAGAATGGTTTGATAGCTATCTAGCTGAACTCCTGGGACCAAATGTCATCTCAGTCTGCTACTCCTCCACCATCTTTCAAGGAGTTTTCCATAGGAAGTATTTTTATAAGAGTAGTTGTATTTTAATAGAACTGAATTTTCCCCCCATTTTTTTCCATTTCTGTGATGAACCAGTAATTCTTTCACTGTCTCCTCATTGATTTGTAATCAAAGATGAATTGGAAAACACATTTTCGAGGAGGTGGTAGCAATTCACCAGATTGACTAAAATAAGGAAAACTGCATTTGCTTTTCAGAAAACAAGATAATTTAAGATTATTGGATTGAAATAATTTTTCACCTGGAGATTCTCTCAATATTAACCAGGAATAAGAATATTGTTAGTGAACTTGTAGTTCAACAAAGGGTTTTAGTGTTAAAACTACTACTCTGGATTACCCTCCTAATAGTAATATATTTGAATCATTATTCTTTAAAAAAAAAAGATTTTATTTATGGGGGTGCCTGGGTGGCTCTTTTGGTTAAGGGTCTGCCTTCGTATCAGTTCATGATCCTAGGGTCCTGGGATTAAGCCCTGTATGGTACTCTGTGTTCAGTGAGGAGCTTGCTTCTCCTTTTCCTACTCCCCCTGCTTGTGCTGGGTCTCACTGTCAAATATTTTAAATTTGAGAGAGAGAAAGCTAGAGTGCGCGAGCTGACACCCCAAGAGACCTTGTTTTAGAAACTCGGACCTGGAAGGCTCTCATGTCTGTCTCCCTTCTCTCTCTTTGTGTGCCTGTTCTCTTCTGCAGTCAGTACCTGTTTCCCTTCAGCTGGCTTCTCAGGCTGTACTCGGGCCCTGGTGTGAATTACAAAGGTCCAGGTGCTGACCACGCCAAATAAAAAGCACATGATGTCACAGGAGAGAAGGAAGGCCTGTGAGAGCATTTGCCGCACTGTGGGGCAAGAAAGGTACTGGGAGCGTTCCTGTCACCTTGTCAGGCCTGCCTTCCAGATTGCCCTTAATGCATTCCCGTGAGCCACTGGGGCTCTAGGCAGTGAACACACTCAAAGGCCCAGGGGTCATTCATGGCTAAATGAGCCTTGAGAAGTCCTCCTCCAAAGCGGTCCTTGTGAGAGTATGATTGCGTTCCCCTGCTAGCAAGACATCTGGGTCAGATTTACTTTTCTCATGACTTTCTTTAAAGGTAAATTATAATGAACAGCTACAATATGGTGTGACCTCAGGGGCTCTCTGCAGGGCTCCCCAGACCCACAGATTTTCTTCTCATTTGACCTTGCAGCTAAAAAATATTCTGATAGAGCCCTCCCCCCAAAATACAAAACCAACCTTGGCAGTAAACCTGGCAAAGGCTTTCTGGAGCAGAGCCTTGAGAGGTGTGGTGCAATAGGGACAGGAGTTTTTGGGGAGAGAGACACATCATGATTGCGGAAAAGGAAGCAGAAATGGGAGGTTGAGGGGTGACTGAGTGGCTCAGTTGGTTCAGCGTCTGCCTTCAGCTCAGGTCATGATCTCAGGGTTGGGGGATTGAGTCCAGCTTCAGGCTCCCTGCTCAGCAGGAAGCCTGCTTCTCCCTCTCCCTCTGCCCCACTCTCCACTCATGCGCTTGCTCTCTCTGTCTCTCTCAAATAAATAAAATCTTAAAAAAGAAAGAAAAGGGAAGTTAAGTTGTTCAAGTTCAATTTTGCCCCTGTGTCAAAGCTTTGCCTGGAAGTGCTTACTCCTTACTTTCCCCTCCCTCCATTTCTGGATTGGTATCACAAGGTAAATGCTAGCTAAGTCACATATGTATTGTGAACTTATTTTGTAAGCAAGTGTTAGAAGCCGTGGTCTGATGGTCAGTTTTTCTTTTTTCCAGCTTTATTAAGCTATAATTGACATAAGACATTATATAAGCATGAAGTGTACAATATAACTTTATATATATATAAACATTGTTTATATATATAAACATTGTGTATATATATACACGTATATAAAGGATTACCACAGTAAGGTTAATGAACACCTCCATCACCTCACATAGTTACCATTTTCTGTGCACGATGAGAACATTGAAGTCTACCCTCTTAGCAGCTTTCAAGGATACAATACAGAGTTGTTAACTATAATTGACATGTTGCATATTAAATCCCGAGAACATCTTCATCTCATAACTGGGACAGTTTTTCTTTAAAAAAAAAAGTCTCTTATTATATACATTTTGAAAAAGAAATATAAATTCATTGTAAGGAATAGTTTCCCTATGGCCTTATGTAAAGAAAGGGGCTGTCATCACTGTTTACCAACCCATACATTTACCTGGAACCATAGTGCTTCTGGCTACTGAAATAGGCAGCATCCTTGCCCTCACCTCTGCAAGCCTCTAACTGGCACCCTGTTATTGGTATAAGGGACTGAGGATTTCCCTGGAGAAACACGGAATAGTACAGTGAGCCCAAACGTGTTCGAAGATTAAAGGGCCCAGTAGGTGTAATGGTTTCCCATCAGCCCTCTGCAGAGTGCCACTTTGTCACTCTGCTGCTACATACCAGGTGCAGTCATATCCCCACGAGTCCCATGTGGAAACTACCACATCCTACAGGTACCGATTCATAATGCTTCACGGGGTGTCAAAGTCTTCCCCTGGTTCTGTTGTTACCCTGCCATGCACTATAATGAATGCTTTGATGACACATCCAGACTCAAACTGATTTTTAGTAAGAAAGGGGAAAATGTCTCCCTTCTATTTAGGTTTTACTCTCTCAGATGGATCCTGAAACCCTGTCGTGTAGTCCGATATTTTAAAAGAATATTAGTAAAGCAGGTTTAATCTTTCTCTACTTTGTCCGTTCAGACTCCCCACGCCCCGTGGCACTTAGGTGTACATTCAGGGTATCAGCTGGAGGGTGGCTCTAGATGACAGACGCCACACTGTCCTCAGGCTTCCCTGCCTCCTCTGTTGGGTGAGTCTGTCTTCATGGGTCAAACTCTTGTTGCCAGGCAACTTCTTCCTTCAGAATGAGAACTCTCCCAAGGGGACCCTTAATCCATATGCAAACAGGCTTCTGGCAGCTGCTCCCACCAATTCAGTAGACAGGCCCAGGCATGTTGGGCTGAGAGCTAAACCGAGATCTCCATTACATTAATTGAAAGGATCACAGATTCCTCTTTCTACTCTTTCTTCTTCTAATTTTTTTTTTCTTTTATGATATACTAGATATGTAAGAAACCTTCCCCCAACCAAAATAGTCCTTTGCCATTCATCTTGGGTAAGACTAGTACAGAGAAGAGTCTTGAGTAAACTAAATGACTTCCTACTGTAGAGCTCTGTGATCATCCCTGTTGACAGTTATGCCTAGAGCAGCAGCCCTGGACAATATTTATTAAGCAGCAGCCCTGAACAATATTTATTAAGGATTTCCCATGTTTCAGGTACTGTGCTAAGCGTTAGGGCTTTAAGGTGAGTCCCACGCAATCCCTAATATCTAGGAGCTCACACCTAGTTGGAGGTTAGCGATAAATGTGAAGTTTAATGATGCAGTCCATGATACAGTTGATAACCTAAAAACCAAAGTGAAAGCAGTGATCCAGTCCTTCTAGAAGAAGTTGCACCAATTTGTAGAGAAACAAAGTCAAGCTGTCTCTCTCTCAACCTCGAGGCTTGGAATTTTCATTCATGGTAGCCAGGCTTACTCTATTATCCATAGTACTGACTGCAGTTGGATAGTCCTATAATCTGCTTTCCATTGCTGTATTCACGTTGAGACCAGATCCCTTTGTTTTCAAATCAAGCATGAATGTCTGGGTGACTGGAGTCATCCAACAGCACTGATTCTGCAAACCCCAATGTTCCATAGAAGAAAGTCACACGGTGGCATTCTGACCCGCTGACTGGCCAGCCTAGTCCTCCCTGACATGGAAGGTTTGCCACTGTCTGGGAAGACTGAGTTGAACTAGTTGAATTAATTAAAATAATTTATTTCCAGGAAAGCCAATGGGGCAGATCCCAACATAGTTCCTCAAATGTGAAGTTAAACATCATTTGTAGCATTTTTAGCAATTCCAGAAGTGAGAGAGTCACATTTATTTCTCTGTGAACTATCTGAATGCCAAAGGGGTAACACTTTTTCCATGGAAGATGGCAAGATGAAGAAAAGCAGCAGGAGAGGTTCCAAAACCATCCTGGACACCTTTAAACAAGCGACAAGGTGCTGGGCACAGCATAGGATGGCCCCAAACAGTGGAAGGATGCTACCAATAGGTGGGGGTGGGGGTGAGTGGTGAGTGAGCGAATAGATGTAGATATTGGGGGCAGTGTGAGTTTCACGCCTGGTATACTTGAATGTTGCTTTTCTAATGATAAAGAGCTTGAAAATGGACAGGCTGGCTTCAGTTGGAATTGCTTCTCACATGGTAAACTCAGAAACGTGATCTATTACTGTGGAGAGACACTGTCTTCACAGAAAGAGGGTGATCTTCTTAAGTGGCTTTCCAGTATGAACCTATGAGGTAGGCAACTCTGTAAGAGGCCCAGAAAGGGGGAAGTGGGTAAGAACTGGAGCTTTGTCATTGGGCAAATCTTGGTTGATTTCCAACTCCCACTTTGCAGGCGATATGACATTAGGCAAGATTCTTCACATAGCGGAGCCTTCATTTTCCCATCTGTAGCATGAGAATGGTAACACCTGCCTCATAGAGTTGCTGGGAAAATTAAGTGAGGGTACCCATGCAGATGGTAGCACAGCATGGCTCTGGGAGCCCCCGGCTCCCGGCAGGGTCTGACCATGCCAATGAAAAGTGCTGGCCTTATCTCAGCAACTTGCCTCTTGGACTTCTGTAAGTGAGTGAAGACTGTTTCATCAAACTTCTCAGAACAGAATGTTGGCAACTGTTCCAAAGCCCAAGCTCTGTGACATCCTTGGATCTTTTCCCACCTCACATCCCACATCCATTTAACCATTAAGTCTCTTTTCCTCCACCTCATAAATTCCCCCAGACTCTGTCTCCTAGCGGCCATCTTCCTGGCCACTAATCCAGATTAGGTCCTGATCACGTCGTCCCTCCTTTCCAGCATTACCTTCCCCTCTTAAATTCTCTTTCTCCACTCCCTTGCCCTGGTGCCCTGGTCTCCAGGATTAATTTTATAAATCCCATTTCTGAACTTGTCAACCTCCTCCTTAATTGCCTCCAGTGCTGACATAATGATCTTATCCCCAAATTTAGTCCCCACTAGGCACACCAGTCTTACATTTGAATCTACCTCCGTTTACCTCCATCTACCATTTCTATCATCCGTACCAATTTGAAAAGACCCTGCTTCCCCCCGCCCGTTTTTTCATTTCTCTGGGCATTTTCTCAAGAAAATTAAATTGCAATAATCTTTACCCAATTCTCTGGTGGGTGAGCTATACCTCTTCTAAAACCCAGCTGAATTAGAACCATCAGGGAGGAGTTACCTTTTCTGTGCTCTTATAGTACTTGGTGATCCCATCACAGCATCTTTAAATTCCAATTAAAATTATTACTGAGCAGTTTCTCTGTGCCAGATGATAATTTGGAGGTATCCCCGATGATATCCTACTATCCTTTTAAGATTATTCAACTCTCACTAGTAAATAAGCTAAGCTCTACGAGTAGTGATACACCAGAGTTCCCATAGTACCGATGTGGCAGAGTTGGCAGTGAGCATATGACCCGAAATCCCAAATCCTGTGTTCTCGGCACTCAAACAACCTCCTTGACCCATCATATTGCAGCTGCCTATGTGTTAATCTCCAGAACTAGGATGTGCTTTCTTGGAAGGATTAGATGTGTTCAAATGAGGTGTGTTTTATTCTTTGCATTACCTGCTCTTAGCCCAGCGTCATTCATATTGCATATACTCATTTGTTGAATGAAAGAATATGCTTTGTGTACATGAATGAGATTGGAGTCTGGCTCCTTTGAGGATTGATTCTGGAAGGGTTGCAGGATGGTGCTGGAGACCGATTTTTCAAGCATTTAATGGGAAAGCAGTGGCAGGGGACTGGAGAAAGAACAGAGAGTGACTTCTCTCTAATCTTGAGAGGGGGAAGTAGTTGTACCAACTGACCACGTCAGCAAGCCTTGTTTTCTGGGCCATCTCTGGCACCATGTCTTGGGCTGCTGTCCTGTTCATAAGTTGGATGACTAGTTAGAGGTCTCCTGGGAGGTCCCTTGTCTAAAGCGTTCCTCCTCTCCATCTTCACTGACAATCCCGATCACGTGGGCCCCACCCAACCAGTTATCTCTCCATCTTGGCTTGCTGAAGATACCAAGTGAAATGGAACCCGAGAAAAGCTATGCCCCCACAGGGATGCCTTTCTATCCAGCCTGAACACAGTTGCCAAGACATCCTGTGACTTCAGGGCCTCGGTTTGCTTCATGTCTGAAAAACAAACTGTGAAGCTTAGTGTCCCCAATAAGGGTAATCAGTACCAGAAACTGCGCACATCTCTGGGCAATATACACAAACAAGGAATCATGGAACACTACATCAAAAACTAACGAAAGTCATTTTCCTCTTTAATGCTGTTAGATGTTTTTATAAGTATGAATAATTGGAAAATTTTAACACAGAAATTATCCTATGAATTTTTGGTAGTAATTATGGTGTGAAGGTCTGACCTTAATCATTGTATGGTGATTAACATAACAGAAACAAAATTATAAAAAATAAAATTGAGAACAAAATGCATTAAAGGCAGAATTTTTTAAAAGAGAAGAAATTGTACACATCTGAAATCTTGCAA
This sequence comes from Mellivora capensis, assembly GCA_004024625.1. Taxonomy (NCBI): domain Eukaryota; kingdom Metazoa; phylum Chordata; class Mammalia; order Carnivora; family Mustelidae; genus Mellivora; species Mellivora capensis. The sequence goes on from PISX010004328.1 coordinate 89,571, forward strand.
AAGCATGAGGCAATTTGGTGACTGTAGGAATAAGCAAGAGCATCATGGTCTCCTCACTGCTCTGTTAGGGGCTCATGCCTTAGAGGATCTTCCTGCTCACTGAGGTCCTGTCTGCTCTGAGGGGCTTGAAGGGGGATATAGTTGATCAAGGTCAAATCCAGATGGATGGATTTAGCTGCCTCCATCAGTGTCTTCAAGGTCCAGCGACCACAGAATAATTTCAAGTTCAGACAGTGGTTTTGCTGATTACTTCACTGCAAGCATATTTTTTAAAATGAACTTGTAGATATAGAATTACCAGGTGTGTATTCCCAGGGAAGCTTTATCAGTCACCTTGCCTAATCCTGTTGAAAGAGAGAAAGTTTTACTGCATTTTCCATCAGCTGATGAGTCATGCAGCATATTTCATATTTGCTGAGCTCTCGAGGTTGCCTGTGGGCAAATTGGAGCCCATTCTGCAGCGCAATCTTGCCACTGAGCTATTATGGAATATCTAATTAAATTAAGCCATAAGGCAGGAGAAATATGTGCCATAACCTTCATAATCTGTGAAGCCTTTCATCTTTGGCCAAACATCAGTTTCCTAAAAATGGGAACAGCAGCACATCACCAGGTGACAAAATCCTAAAATGGAAATTGTGATTGTTTACAATGTGTGTAGGGACGCTGAGCCACAAAAACCAGAGAGGGAGTGGCGCCCAAGCACCAGGCATGCGAAGGAGGGAGTATACCATACACAGTGACCTTGAAATCCAAATTAGCTCTTGCTAATTGGATAGAGAGAATTATCATTTCCATTTCTGCATTTGTAAAATTGTTTTCTTCTCAGGGAAAAAGAAACATCTGCTCTTCGGGGCTAACTCAGTTTTAAGTAGTTTGTCTTCCTGTGTTTTGGCGTAGCCTGGTGAACCAAAGCGGGCTCCATCCTAGCAGCAAAGCCCAGAATCCAGCTTTCTGGTGACACATCCTCAACTCGCATCCCCGGGGAGGGGGAGGGCGCTCTCCACAGGCAGGGCAGGACAACCAAAGCCAGCAAGGTTGCTAAGCTTGGGAGTACTGTCTCTTTCTCCGTGTCAGACAAACCAGCTTTCCTATGCAAGAAATCTGCAAACAGTGAAGACATGATGTTTATTGAGCACCTACTACTGGCAAAGCACCAGGCTTAAGCTTGCACAAATAATAAATATTTCATTTAATCTGCATAATGAATCTGGAGCTCAGGATGTTCACTTGCCCAAATTGCCTGAGTAAGAGGAAGAACTCATACCTGGATCTCACTGTTTCTGAGTTCACGTTCTTTACACTGTATGATTCCTGTGCCATAAGGTAGGCAGACTCTAGGAAAAGCTGTTTTTCTCAGCTGTGATAATGGAAGATGGACATACAAAGATAGGTAAGAAAGAGCAGAAGGTTTCTAAACCTTAAATTTTCTTCAAAAGCTTTAAAGTCTGCCTACAGGGAAGGCCTAATGACAGCTAGAGAGTTCTCAGGTCCTCTTTTTAGGTCTTCTCTGATTGGCTGGGTGACTGTGGGCAAGCTCTATCCTTTGACATAGCCAAGTTGTGAATTCAAAAGGAGGAATTATAATCATCTAAGTGGCTTATTCCAAACCTCTTGGACTTTGCTTTTTTTTTTTTTTAAAGATTTTATTTTTATTTATTTATTTGGCATCGAGAGATCACATGTAGGCAGAGAGGCAGGCAGGGAGAGAGGGGGAAGCAGGCTCCCTGCTGACCAGAGAGCCTGATGCGGGGCTCGATCCCAGGACCCTGAGATCATGACTTGAGCCGAAGGCAGAGGCTTAACCCACTGAGCCACCCAGGTGCCCTGGGCCTTTGCTTTTATACAAAAAACAAGAAACAGAAAAAGTGCTAACTTTGTCTTGGAGCAAGGATTTGATTTGATCCTAGGATTTGATCAAATCCTAGATTTGATCATGTGCCAGCCCCTGAGTTAATCATATTTTGATATCTACTTGTTCAGCTGGTGCATTTTAGTGGAAAGTGACAATTTCAAGAGCAATGTACTTCCTGCTCTCCTGCATGCTGTCTACGGTGCTGGTGCCTTCAGAGTCACTGAAGAGACCACGTTGGAGACTAGTTCTGTGGCTGACAAGCAAGGAGTCTGGCAGGGGTTGCAGCTCTGATCAGCTCAATGGCGGTGTGGATACCCCTTGCACTGACATTTCCAACACTCTTTTTTTTTTTTTTTAAGATTTATTTATTTACTTGAGAGAGAGAGACAGAACAAGCAGGGGGATCTGGAGAGGAAGAGGGAGAAGCGGACTCCCCACTCAACAGAGAGCCTGATACGGGGCTCGATCCCAGGACCCTGGAATTGTGACCTGAGCTGAAGGCAGATGCTCAACTGACTAAGTCACTAAGGTGCCCCTCCAAAACTCTTGGTATGCATTGCCAATCTAACTGTCTTTCCTCGGAAATTTAAAATTGCATACAATTCCATTGACCAGCAGGTAGCCATATTAGTGGCCTAATATGTCAGCCACGAAGTTCAAATAACTACACGATTAGATTCTTTTAATCTCTGGATAACTAGATTTGGAGTCTGCTTTACGCTCTCTTGGCTAAACACAACAAAAAAATTTTACTTTTAAATAGACAATTTGAGGGCACCTGGGTGGTTCAACTATTAAGTGTCTACCTTTGCCTAAGGCCATGATCTCAGCGTCCTGGGATCGAGCCCTGCATTGGGCTCCTTGCTCTGGGGGAGCCTGGTTCTCCCTCTCCAGCTCCCTGTGCTTGTGTTCCCTCTCTCACTATCTCTGTCTGTCAAATAAATAAAATATAAAAATAGACAATTTGACAGACCTTTCTTTTAATCAATAAAGAAGACTGTATTTCTAGACTTGACAAACTCTTAGGGAAGGAAGTCCAATGTAGTAAAAGGGTAGATGTCCTTCCTCTCCCTCGAGATGGTCATACTATACCTAACTATGCAATAGAGCCATCCAGAAAATATCACCCAATACTCCGTCTTGCAAATCATTGTTCTAATTAGAATGACAAATTATTTATTCCATTGACTTAGATAGCATGCCAATTGTATATGGTTCACTCAACTTGTGCATTTAAAAAGCTTTTGAAAGCTTGCTATGTACAAGGCTCCCCTTGTACCTTTTCAGAGGTTTGGAGACTTAGGTTGGTTTTAATGCAATGGTCAGTATGGAAGTCTTCTTTATAAGAATGAGCAGGTTGAACAACACCTAGTTAAAAGGCTTTATTTTCAGGACCTTGCTAATAAGTGAGAGGAATGAAGAGAGAATAGATATGAAAGGTTAATTTTAAGCCAGAGTTCTTGAGAGGGAGCTAAGACCAAATACAAAGGGTATATGAGGTAGTCATGTGTTATCAAATCTAGTTTGAGCCATCGAGCTTCTATCCCTTAGATTCTGTGTATGTATATATTTTTTTAACCATGATTTAGCAAACTTGGTTCCATCCCCATATGTTTCTGATTTTGTCTTAGCAACTTACAAATAACTTTTTCTTTTTCCTTTATAATTTTTTTGTTATTATATGGAAACAACCCAGATGTCTATCCATAGATAAATGGATAGAGAAGATATGAGATACATATATATATATACACACAAACACACACATACACACACACACACACACATATATATATATGAATATATTTGTGTATTGATCGGTCTATGTAATATATATATATAATGTATGTATTTTGTGTGTATATATGTATATACACAAATTTTATAATGCATTTCATGATATATACTCCATATATATATACATATATTCCATTATATATCATGAAATAAATTATGTATATATAAACAGAATATTACTCAGCCATGAAAAAGAATGAAATCTTTCAAGTCACAATGACATGTATGATGAGTGAAATAAGTCAGTCAGGTTACTCTTTCCTTGCTCTTGGTGTTTAAAAATGCCTATGATAATTATGAGTTTCCTCACATGCTTGCCAACCTATGTAAATAGCCTGAGTCTTCAGTTAAACACCTGGCATCTGCCAGTTCTAGGCATTGTGTAAGGCATGGATATACACAGAGAGGACAGCGTCTCTGCCCTCTGAGAGTACATGGTCTACTAGGGGGAGAATTTCAGTTCAGCACAAGTTGTAAGCTGGATGGAAAATGTTGCATAAAAGTTTGCCCGGAAAGGCATACCATGAAACAGCAAAGGAGAAGCACTTTTCATGTAGAAAAGGCATGTATTTGTCATCAGGGAAGGACTCCTAGGCAAAGACACTCTCTCCATTCACAGAAGGGGTAGAGGAAGTTTGTCAGAAAGATAAAGGGAGAAAATAGTTCCTGTGGAATGAAATGGTGCGCCCACAGGCAGGGCCATATGATAAGCACAATGCTACAGGTTGTGTAAGGTCTGAGTGTGACCAAATATTGCATCCAAAATGATTTTAGGATCTAGCGTATTAAATAACATTGACTAAAACCGTAGAAGGGACTTCCTGTTGACTCCCTCTTAATTCCAGTTAAGTCAGGGAATAAATCTTTCTGTTTCTGAATATATTTCCAACTTTACCAACACTTGCTGATCTCCCCTTTTTTTAGAGAATAGGCTTCAGCTCAGGTACTTTGCAGGCAACAATACCCTGTTAGAATTTAATTATATTGTTTCATTTTTGTTATATTGACTTATAGTTTTATTTTGATTATGGCAACTGGTTGAAGTTTTCCACTCATAGCATCGATACAGAGTTTCATTTCAAATGACTTTATTTTAGTTAAAAATGCAATCAGTTGGAAAAAACAATATGCAAAAAAATAATACAGGTGGTACATGAATATGGTAATAGTCATGAAGTTGGTACGCCGATGAGTAGGGTTGGACAAACACTGGTGTGGCATACTTGGAAAATAGAAAATCATCAGGTGGAGTGAAGGGTGAGGTGGGAGATGCTATAAGAGTTTGGCAGAAGCCAGCCTGTGGAGAGCATCCAATGTCAAGCCAAGGAGTCAAGCTTTGTGAGGAGCTGTGGAAGGGTTATAGCCAGGAGAATGCACGACAAGGTTTGTGAGTTAGAAACTTCCAGCAAAATGTGAAGGATGTTTCAGAGGAACTAAAAGAAGCAGATCGGTGAGGAGGCGAATAGGACCCAGTGAGAGAAGAAGAGGGCACCAGTGGTACAAGTCAGGGGTGGGGGTGCTTGACATGTCAAGCCATTGTCACCAGTTAGATGTGGAGGAAGAAATCTAGAATATTGCTCAGGTTCTTGCTTGCTTGGTGGGTAATGTGTGGCTCTCCTAATCAGACATATTTTCCCTTAGCTGTTCCTTTGCTGGATAACTGACACGAGTTTGACCCTGAGTGGTACCCTAAGTCCCATTAACTCTGCATCAACAGCTTAATGGGAAGGGCCCGCAGTTCTTTTCCACACTCCTGGCTAGAGATCTAACTCCTCAGACAAACAGGGAAGGCCTCAAAATGTGTAGGGAATTAGCATCTTTTCACATTGTGAAAGAGTTTTTAGTCAAGCAAATACTGAAAAAGATATAATGCTTTCTGACTCTGCCCTGAAATTTTCTAAAGGGCCTACAACAATTCAAGAAAAGCTTCTCAGTTTTTAGAAAGTACTTTAAGTCAGAAACCCCATAATTTCTGTTCCAAATGTGAAGTTATATTGTCCTACAATTTCAGATCTTTCAAAATTGGAGGTATCAGAGCAGGGATGAGAAGGGCTCAAAAGTAAGAAGTTACTAAGGGAGGTCTCTATTTTGCAAAAATAAGGTTACTCTGAAGGAAGGATGGGATGGATCTTTGCAGAGAGATTCTTGCAGGAGGGCAAGGAAGTTGGGTACTGGGAATTGGCTCTGACACACAGCATTTTCTGTGTTTCCTTTTCATAGTGGAGAGGGTCTAGGATATAAGGGAAAGTGCTTTTGTTACCTTATTACCTCCTAAAGGGCATACTGATAAAGACCCTTCACCTGAAGAAAATGGAAAGTATACTTCAGGCTGACTGTGAGAAACCAGAAAGGCTCTAGAAAACTTGCCCAGCCTGAGTCCCCCCCAACCCTATTCAAGAGAAAGGCTCAAGTTTGGGCAAGAAGGAACCACCAAATGAAAGCCAAAGAATGGAAGACAAGTGTTTGCTTGCTTATGTATGATGATAACTAATAATTAACATGTTACAAAGTTTACATCTAGCTTATCTCTTTAAAAAAAAAAAACCAACTAGGAAGTGTCCTTACTTATTATTTTTATAGGGAGCTAGAGTTAGGATTATTTTAATAAAATACATTCTTATTTAAATGAAGGCTAATGTATGGGCAATTATATTAGACTCTCTTGCCATTAACAGCAGAACTATATTAACTACATCACAAGCCTGGTGATGAATATCATGAGGCCAAGTCACCCACCACTCTTAATGTAGGATGACATTTTAAGGTATTGAATCCAAAAAGCTTCAATCTATAAATTATTCATAAAAAGAATCCTGTTTTATGCTTAAAGAGTGAGTAGAACCTGAAAAATTGCTTATTGGATAGATCACGGGAAGGGATGAGGAACATCCATAACCAATGTGGTTTCTTCCATTTAGAAATTAATCTGAGACCTGTCTCCTTTAACTTTGTCACTATGTGGACTTTGCCTAGATTGTATTGTTTTGGGAAAAAAAATATGGAACATGTCAGGGCATCCTGGGTGCAAGCGAAGGAAAATGGGTGTGCACAGATATCCTCTCAATTTAGGACCGTGTTTTGCTTGTCTTACTACACATTTGCAGGGACGTTTGAAAATGGTATTCTGAAAACTCTACAAAGAGTTATGTTTCAGTAAATTTCTGCGAAATTATAATGAAACTCATGAAATAAGCCCTTAAAAATTACAGACTTTTTGTGAAACAGTGTGGCTACACAAGAAGCAAACATAAAATAAAGAAGTTATTTAAGTTACAACTTTAAATGCTATTTAGTGATTTTGCTGCTTAATATACAGTTGTCAGTAAAAAGGAATTTGCCTATTGGCATGAGATTGGAGAAATACTCAAATATATTTATGTGATGAGTTTGTGCAATGTAGAGTGTGTCATTTGGAACTGAGAAGCACAGGCTCCAAAACTTAAAAACCTGGAGCGGGGTGGGGGGGGGTGGGGAGAAGCAAAGAGAAGGTAGCATCTGAATATTCCCTATATGCTAGGCATGTATGGCTTCCTTACATATATTCAAGTGTAATCCTCGTTACACACCACATCCTTGTAAAGTCACTTGGATTCTCGTATTAGTGATCAAGAAATAAGCTCGGAGGGGAGACATTGTTCAAACGGGCCAAGCTACTAAGTGCTGGGGACAGTGCTGGCCACAAGCCCCTCCTCATTTCATTGCAGTATGCTACCCACACATGAGAATTCATTCCCATGGTTACACTTCATACTCTTAGAAAGCTGTGTTTAGGAAAAAAGTGCATAGTCACTAGGTCAAGCAAATTGGGTTCTAGGGTAACCTCAACCCAAGCCAAAGAAGCTCATATTCTTTGAAATAGAAACTTGGTTTTCGATGAAACTTGCCTTGAGGCAATGAAAGGCTGAAACGGCAGACTTTGTTGAATAGGGAGTGGGGAAGGAAGGAGTGTGATGGGTACAAACAGGAGTTGTCGTCAGAAAACCTGGGTACAAGTGCTATCTCTGTAACTTGCTAGATGGGTAGCTCCAGGAAACACTTTTAACTTTCCTGCACCTAAAATTTCCTCATTATTTATCATATCAACATCCCATGGGTTTAAGAGGATTATAAATGAAAAGGATGTTTTAAGCCATAAAATATTATAAAATATTATTTATGCATAATATATTATTTCTCTGCATATGCGCAAACCTGTACATAAGCAATGAATGAGTTTTGTATCTGTGAAGGTAATTCTCTAGCCTCTTTGGCCTGTTGTGGGGTGGGAAGAGAGTCGCTTCCTCCCTCAAATTCTGTCCAGCAAATACATTTGATGGGGCAAAGGATAGAACTCCTACCCGATTCTCTGTCTCCTTTTATGAATTACTGGTCTCTTCCGGTTTGTTTTTAAAAAGATCAGGTAGGTTTCCTGCAAGTAACAAAATCCGTTTGCAGTCCCCACGCCAAGCGATGTTCTGAAGCTCACGGGAGCTCAAACACAACAGTTCACCAGAGAGGTCCAGCAAGACAGCCCAGTTTGTGCACAGGAGCCCACAGGGACATGCGGGGTTGGGTCTGGCTTCTCTGTTCAACCACAGCCTTAAAGAGAGGAATATGGCAGCTTACTGTAGCAGCAGGAGGGTCCTGTCTTACATAAACTGAAAGCATTTCTATTGCCTACCAGATCAGTCTTGTGGAGTAATGGTTTCCATAAATTTATTTTATTCTGCTTCAGAAAGGGCAAGCCCAAGATAGACTACAAAGTGATTCACATGAAGTCATCAAAATTTTCCACTCCCTCCAGCATCCTAAATCTCTACACTTCAGAACTGCCTCACTGAACCCCCAATCCCTGGCACCAGCCCTTTTGTCATTCATCATCAGGGGAGAGAGCAGGGAAATCTAGTGATGTCCTCCCCAGACATTAGTTTACAAGGTGTTGTTGGCCTGGGTTTGACATTCCAGTCTACAGCATTGAAGTGAATGGAGAATTGCAATAATAATCTAGATATTCGGATAATCTTCATTCTCTCTGTACCACTGTCTACTACACAGGGTTCTGCCTCAAATATCAATATATGTTAGGTATCCGATTTTAACCTACGTTACTAAGACAGCTGCTTGTAGTTTTCAGCTTGAGGGGGTGGGCAAAGCCTCAGCTTCAACTTGAAGATACAGGAAGTATCTCAGTCTTTAATTTTTCAATATTCCATGCACTCCTTGATTTGCCAAATGGCTGGTTGGCTGGATTGGACAAGGGAAATGGATGTGGCGGCTTCAGGATGGTGTGTGTGAGGAATTGTGTGTGTGTGTGTGTACGTCTATGTAAGCCAAAGTTGACACAAATCACAGATATGAGGATTCTAGATTGTTTTGAAAAGTTCATAATGTAAATAATAAGAACTAGTACAGTCAAAGGCCACTATTGGAATCTCTTCGACATCCAGACTGTTTGGGAAATGACACCAGTGGAGCTCTTACTAGGTACTAGGAATCATGTACATACATGAAGGTGGCCTTTGATGGCACGCATCGGGGACCCTCAAACTCCAGCGGAGGCCCCTGTGTACCCCCACAGGATTGCTGAGCTCTATTTCACATACTTTAGAAGCCCTATTCTTATCTAGAATAATGAGTAAATTGCTTGAAATATATAAAAAGTATTACCCATGCAAATATCTGTTTGCTAAAGTATGGCTTTTGTTTCGGCTAATTTCAACAAGAAAAGTTATCTCCTCATTTCTATGACTAAATCTTTGAATGTGGGAAATTTCTCATGCATAGGTCCTGCCCTGAGCAGTAAGATGGGCATTTCATTTGATTTATTGATAGCATGAGGGGAAAGAATCCAACTTAGCCTTATCTTCTCTCAAAACTGAATCAATAAATCGTGGGCCTGAATCCATAAATCATAGGCCTGATGGAAAATAAATTTACTGGAGCTACAGGAAAGCTGAGCATGGCCAGGTTCTGATGGCTGCTTCTTGGGCCCTGTTGGCCGTCGGATTACTTGAACCCCGGTAACAGGTTTCCCTTTCATGACTGCAAGGGATTGTCACTTTGACATTTCCATTAGTCTGAAGAAGTCTCTTGCAGTCACTACAGAACAACAACTGGGATCCAGGCAATCAGGCTCTAAGATGTCCTCTCTGATACGTTATTGCGTGAGTGGGGGGTGAGGAGAAGGGGAAGAAGACATGGTATTGCTTGCTTGTGGCCCCTTGGACATGGAAGACAGTGGTGAGCAGAACCAACAGGCAGAAGGTGATAGAAGAAAAGGCAGTTTGGCAAAAGCAAGAGACAGAGGAGATGGTCATGGGGTCCATCAGCCACGTTCCTACATTAATACAACTATCACAGTCAGCGGCAAGGTGCTGGTCTAGCAGACTGAAACGTTAGTCTGCTGAGCAACACTCCCACGCCTCCACAGAGTAGCATTTTTATTGCAGTATGTCTTTCATGGAAAATGAACAAAACTTTAAATAAACCACAATTACTTATTGCTTAGTATTTTGGATAATAAATTCTTTAGTTTATCAGTACCTTAGGGCCTTCAAATGTGCATTCTTCAAATAGTTTCAATTACATATACATTCTTTCTCCTGAACAATAAATTATTCTTTAAAAAAAAGGGAAAGGAAAAGATACATAATTTTAAAGCAAAGAAAAATGAAAAAAAAAAACCCATATATTTTTGACATTTATCTTAAACTTATATGAAAACAACTCTGTTAGATGCTTAAATATAAATAATAAAGGACATTATGTTATTTACAATGTTACACAGTCAGTCAAGAGAGTAAGAAATGGACATTAACTCATAAAGACAGTAAATGATTTAGGAAAACATCCAAGTAACATACGATGTGTATTTACAAAAGAATATATAGTAGAACTCGTGAAATGTGGCCATTTCCTTTTGCCTGCATTTCTCTGCAGTGTTTCACGGGTCTTTGCGGATAGAAATCTTTGTGGGTGGTGGAATGGAGCTAGTACTAAAAGATAAAACCAGGCCTTCCTTATTTTCACCCCTGTGAGCCATGCACCTTTTAACTCAGGCCAAAAAAAGGAATAGTCATGAGCAAGTTACCCTGGATAAACTCCATCTCTATCAAGGCAGTCACACTTAAACAAGGAAGATATGGTCTGTTGGTGTTTGGGACACATTCACATATACTCAGGCAGAGTGCCATTTGGTGGAAAGCCTGAGGCTGTCCAGGCACTCTTGAAAAAAACAAACAAAGCAAGTCATACCAGGCAAGAAGGGAGAGTAGGATGGAAAAGGAAATCTTGAGTGAGAAAAGAAGTTTCGCCTATACTGCACTACCCCTCGGTGGGATACGATTTCAGACCCAGGAAACACGGTTGCTGTCAAACTTCTGGGTGATTTCCACTCCCTGGAAACCCCCGAAAGCTTGCCATGGGCTGGGAGCATGGGTCCACACCCCTTCTTGGGATTACCACCACACTACCTGAGTTTCTAGACAGGGATGGTTGAGAGCCATGTGGTGGCTAAACATCACAGAGCAGTCCCTTGGAACACAAAGCTGGTGGTGGCAGCAGGTAGCCCAGAGGAGACAGCTGGCCTTTCTTACCAGGGGCAACTCCTCTTCTAGAGAAGGAAGGCTATCCCAGCAAATATGCCACCTCTCTGAGTGACCAGAATCAAGCTGGAAAGAAAATGTCCTCTTGTCCTAAATGTCCTAAAATATATTTGCGACCTGAAAATGTATATAGAAATTTTCATGACTGAGGAAAATGTTGGTTCCTCTCAGCAGCAGATTTCATTTATTCCAGAAATTCTCCGCAATGGGCCATTGGAATACTCCAGTGCCCTAAGATTTTTGCAACAGAAATTTTAGACTTTTCATTAATGGTAGAAATTTCTTAATTGACATAGTCTCTGCATGAGCCAAGGCCTTCAAAGGCAATATTAGCATAATTTAAAGTCCACCTCTTTGGGTGGACTGTCCTCTTCCCCCTGCCAGGAGCTTACTCACTTCTACGGAACGGGGAAGTCGGAGCAACTCGGGCAGCCCGACAGAGCACAGAGAAAGTGGCATGTGGGTAACGAAGGACGGTTCAGGTCACCAGATACTCAGAGTGACTTCAGGGACCTGCAGACAGACGTCTCTGTGGGTTGTAGAAACATGAAAGGAGCTTAATGACATGACTCGTGTCCAACCCACATTTTCCCAAGACCTCCTTGCATGTCCCTTCTTCCAGAGAATTTTAACGCAGACATGTGATGAAGATCTAATTTGATGAAGTTCTAAATCCAGTTCACCTGCAAACGTTGCTCTTGGTGACTTCACACCTGGTATTTCCAACCCCCTGCTGACCTTTTTCCCATTTTGCCCCATGGATCCCAGGAGGCCACTGGGAATCTAAGTAAAGCTCTAGCCTGATTTGACAGATGTTAGGCAGGGTGTAAAATGGGGGCTGCATTTTTTAAAATCCCCTTATTTTCCTGAATTAGCATTTATTCTAAATGTTAACGCCTATAGGCCTTCCTTGGACTTACAATCAGAGAGAACAGGCGAAGCTCAGACCCATCTTCATCCTGTTTCATGACAGTAAAGCAAAAGATAAGAAAGGGGGTGGGGAATGGATGATACAGGCTGCAGATGGAGAGGCCAGGACACAGGTTGGGGTCACATCTGCAAGGAAAGGTGCAATTTTCCAGCACTGTCCACATTCCCTGATGAATCATCACTCGTGGAAGGCTCTTGCCAATCACAAATCACATGCACGTTGGCCATTCCTGACAAAAATGTTCATGCATAGTTATGACCTGATCGAGGCAACATTGAAAAAAACAAGAGGAAAATCATGAGGAGAAAGGCATGGGCCACGCAACTATTTAAGACCGCACCCCAGTCACACCTGTGCCTTCTAGACACACTCACTCCTTCTAGACACTCTACAACAGACCTATTTCCCTAGGATGACTAGTCACCACCGCGTACGGCAGGCGTATTTCACGGCAGAAGTATTTCACACAAAATGCTGAGTGTGCCGTCATTTCATGGTCATTTTGTGCCGTAACACCTCTGTTCATGAGCTGATAGGACACAATCAATGGCCAGCTCCCGAGTCAGCCAGAAACCCAAGTCAGGAACGATTGCACCTTTCTCCGCCATGGTTTGATTCTCAACGAGATGACCTGCTGTGTTATTCTCCCAGAAACTGAGGTGGAGTCCTCTGCTAAGGTGATGGGTTTACCCTGACAGCAAGCCAGAGCCCATCTTCTATGCTAGTCTCCCAAACTGTTGCTCTTTGTCAAGAAAAATAAACCCAAATAAAGCAAATAGTAGCTCGTTTTCACGAGAGCGAGCGGTCTTCTGATTAAGAATATAGTTTTTTTTTAAATCACAATATACTTTCTTCCTAATATTTAACATTACTTAATGCAGTTTCCTGCTGTAATTAATAGTAGCATGCTGTTGGATCTACTATTATCTCAGAGCCCAGTGAAGCGAACCTTTGGCTGGCAGAGGAGACACAACTCGTTTCATATACTGAAAGCAAAAGAAAACTTCGTACAAAAGAGAAGAGTATTTCAATGGATGTGCCATTACAAGACGTACTGATTGGGCGCTACTAGAAGCAAACAGAGGGACAGTTGCAAGTCTTGCAAATCATACATCCCGTCAACATCAGAATGCAATGCACGAGAAGCCAGCAAAAACTGAATATATGGGGGGTTTTGCTGAAATACTGTGGAAAAGCAATCACAGTAACTGTACAAAACTTGCTCTCAACATAACAGAACATAAAGGCACCATTGATATCTTTCTCGTTTTGAAATACTGTAAAAAATTGCTACATATGGCACATAACACATTTTTACATACATATATTTAATTTATAAAAGTTTTTTTTCCTGTTTTCTATTTGCAGAACTGCTAAAATAAAATAAATTGTTTAATTTAAGGTGGAATACTTTATTATATAAAATAAAGTTTTACAGGTGAATCTATGTGTTTATTTCGGTTTTATACAGCGATAGGGTCTTGGTTAGCGATTACACTAGACAGCCTGGCCTGCAATTCCTCCTGCGTCGAGAAGCGGGCTGCTGGGTTAGTCCTGCTGTCCGCCAGGCGGAAGGCAGGTACTGCCTCAAGACTGGCTGCCAGGGGGTTCTGAATGCCCAGGAAGGGTGTATCCTCCCCTACCCTCTCATCTTCTGTTTCGCTCTCTGAGTTAGTGCCCTCAGCGCTTGCGTTGCTGTCCATTTCCAACCTGTTGGCAATGTGGCCATTGGGCTTGGTTCTTTTGGCCCGCCGGCTACTGGTGAGTTTCTTAACAGGTTCTTGAGCTGGCTCGTACTCCTGGGTGGTTTCGTACTCCTCATCCTCCACTATCCTCAAGGGGCTAGGGGGCAGGCTGTTGCTCTCATGGGCGGGGTTGTGGTGGAAGGAGTTGAACTGCTGAGGGTGATGGTCATACTTCTCCCGCAGCCTTGGTGGTGTCACCAGAAGCAGAGGTCTCTCTTCTTCTATGAAGGGGCTGACTGCCATGACAGGCATGGATACCGTTGTGCTGGATGCAGGTGGAGACATTTCCGAAGGGGGCGATTTGGGGGAGCTTGGCGTGTGGAAATCTACAGGTGACATACGAGCCGGGGTGGTCATTGCTGACACATACCTGTGTGAGCACAGAATACCCCGCATGAGTGTGACATAAGAAAAGGCAGAGAGTAGGGAGGGTAAGGGGATAGAAGGCACGATATCATAGATTCAGAAAACAAAGAATTTCTATGCATTATACACTTCTGGATTTTTAACACTAAGGACATTTGGCACCCTTGGAATCTAGAATTATGTAGCCAAGAGTTTCCTCATGGGAGTACATGCAAAGATCAGCTAGATTGCCTAACTCATCCAAGCTTTGGGGATTTGCAAGTTCATCATGATTTTAAATAAAAGCATCAGAGTCAGGACAAGAGGGCACTGGGTCCTGGAAACCTTTCAGTGTACAAGGACCAAGGCACAGGGATTTGGAAGGGAAAGAAGTATTACTTAAATACTATACCTTCCTAAAGGCCAAGGGGTCTTAGAGAATGAAGCCCAAATGGGGAATGGAGGAAGATCTAAGATGAGTTGCTGATAGCTGGATCTGCATGCATTTGGATCTGTGTGCCTTGTTTCTCCTTAGCTCAGCTATAAGGTTATGTCTTATGAAAAAAAAAGAGCATAGTAACTTAGATTTATTTCTGGTAACAGTGTAACACATTTGTGTGCTTTCAGTTTTTCCATGAAATGCTACTTCTTTTAACATTCGATTTGCAACTCTCCATCCCAGTGATCAAGACATTTAGAAATAAGCCGGAGAGAACCTTATGTTAGCGCCCTAAGTACTTCCAAGCTCCGGTCTACCTCTCATCAAAAACCCATGGCTGCATCAGTCTTTGGCTTAGCTTTTGTGACTGCTCAGGGTTGGCTGTACCATGTTACCTCACGTCACATTATATCCAGTAGTGCTCTGTAAATCTCACTGTCAAGACACTGAATGCATTTTTTTTTTAAACCATGTCATGATTGCTTCCTCCAGAACAAGAAGGCCTGAGTTAGCACTGAAGAAGATGTGGCTTATTCAGAGTCACATTTCTCAACTTTGATAAAAATGTTGCCAATGCATAGCACCAACACACTCTTTTCTTCACGTTGGCATTCACAGAGTCTAATTTGACAAGACCTGTGATGACACAGGACACCATTATCCGAACTCTAGCTAACAGGAACAGGAAACCTATTAACTTTCCTGCTCTTCAGCCATGATTCAGAGTCATACGGATGTGAGGTCTAGCTAGCTGTGTCTAAAACGGGAAGGTGTTTAGAGATGGAAATACTTGGGGCTCGAGGCTCCAACTTCTGTTCTGGGGATACTTAAATTAAGCTCTCTGAGAAGTGCTAATCCAGATTCAGCCAACACATAAAGGGGATTCATTTTTTCTCTCCAAGATCTCGAGGTTCAGGTGGATTCTGCGGTCCTAGATAGTATTTGTGGTGTGCACGGAAGCCTACCACAGCAGGAAAATGTCAGCCTTTAGAGAGAAATATCACATGGAGTGATGAAGACAGAATTGATCCCTCGCCTCTTTCTCCAGTCCCAAAAAAGATTGGATTAAGATAGAGTTTCTTAATACATAAAGATACAATTATATGAATTTAAGACTGAGGTTTTTAAACCAGTTTGGGATCATGCCTACATTTTCACAGATGAATGACAGAGCAACCTCTCATTCCAAAAAGCTCTGAAATACCATTTTGGGGTAAAGACCGTCAAAGAAGAGACCAGCAAGTTCTCCAGGGCCTGCTGGCCCAGAACCAGCCCTCCTTCATTATAAGGACTTCCCAGCCAGTCCATGAGTGGAAAGGGTCCGTCAGCATTATCTCTACGCATGTAACTAGGTATGAAATGGACACCATATAAACCTTTCAGCAAGTGGTCAAGGATTACACTGAGATTGTCATATAGTAAGCAAACAGGCAGTGTCCCTCTGGATTGAAAACAAACAAGTAACAACTTACTGATACTGCCACAAATGCTGGTTGGCTGTAACTCTCTCCCAATTTAAGTGAAAATGAATAAAGAGGATCTATGAATTCCGTATTCCTATGAAGCATCTCTTACTTTCCTTTACTCTGTTCTTGATTTTACCTGGTCTATAACCCTTGCGCCACCACGCCCCACCCAACCCAATCCAGTATCCCCAGAAGAAATCCAGAACATTCTGGAATAAAGCAATATCTGCTTTAAAAACCCCCTGCGAAGACTGCGTCGGCAGCATACAAACGATTTATTCGTCCCTTCTTTTCGAATTTTGTAAAAGGGATACTATACGGTGGAACGCAAGCAGTTCCCCATGAGAGTCAGCAATGACACAGCCCTTGATTTGATTTAACTGAGGCTGGAAGGTAAGAAAAAGCACCCAAGATCACGAGATCAGCTAGACCGGAATTTGGATAACTCGGCAAATTCGAATTATAGAAGGGTCCTTCTCGATCACTGGTGCCATCTCTCTAAAGTTACAACCGAGAAAACAGAGGCTCAGAGTGAGTGTGAGCCTAAGGTCAGAGCTGCGACCTCTGGGTTAGCTGCCCCTGCCATGTCAAATCAGTCCCGCTCCTTAAGAGTCTGTCGCCCGTCGGCCCCTGGGACCACGCGAGCAGCTCAGAAGAAATGAGTTCAGTCAAACAAAAAGATGACTTCATCAACTAGGGAACTGGAAGGGGCAACTGCCGCCCCTTAGTCTCGTCGGAGCAGAGTTCCTTAGGTGAGACCACAGGTGCTCATGGGGATTCTGCTACTGGGGCGCTTTCTCCTCTGTGGTAGTTTTGCCCTTCGGTTTTACCTTTCACTATGAGGAGAGTCTCGGTAGGAGTCAGGGGTTTCTCTAGCATGCCTGAGGAAGCTGTTACATTCGCGAGGGCCTCCCAAGCCATTAAGTCGTCCTCGTGGGCCCCCGGTTGGGCTGGTGTGTCTACTGTTTTCTACTGATGACATCATGATTACAGAGTGACTTTCCGAAATGATGCTTTCAGTGTGCCCATTGCTCCAGCTGGAGGGGAAATGGGAGAGGCAAAGAGAGATACATATGTATTTTTTAAGGATCCGCAAAAATGGAAATGAAGGGAAGCGATCTGGTAACTATTCCGCTTAGGTCTATAAGCATTTGATGACAACGTAACTCATCTCAGAATAGAACTAGTATTACTTGCTCTAGAGAGGATCTTGATTTTGTTTGGCTTTGTAAGGATAGAGTTTATTTACTTGTTCATCTATTCAACACATATTTACCAAATGTCAGTATGTACTAAGTGTTCTTACAATCCCTCTGTTCTCTAGTGGCTTAGGTTAAGGAGACCCTTGGCCCATGAGCTACGTTGGGCAGCCCCGTGTCGCCCTTGGTAGCATGCTCTCACTTGGGAACCCCCGAGGCTAAATTCAGCTGTTGGACATTTCCAAGGGCAGCCCAGTCACTGGAAGGGTTGAACTTCTAATTACTATAGAGCATCTAGGACAGACATTTTCTATGGTAGCAATTCAGTGAGTAGTCAGGCATGAATAAAGAGAATCTCTAAAATGGGGAACAACAATCCTGTGAGTAGGTATTATTTGCACTTTCAGTACTGAAAAAAATGGGAGGCTGCAATTTAAACAGCAATTAAATGGCAGAGTCACTTGATGTCCAAAGTCTGTTTTTGTCCTGAATCATACATTTTGCTATATGTCCTTGCCTCCTATGTGTCTCCTGTTCCTTTCTTAGGCAGTGGGAGCAAAAGGCAAGGTCTAGAAATTCTCTCATGGAGTAGTGCCATGCAATGGTTTTCATTCTCATACCTGTGGCTGGGAGTCTGGGTAACAGTGGTGGAGTGGTGAGCTGTTGAGGTGTAGTGACTGGTGGAAAATGATGTCTCCGCTTCTCTCTCAACAATATGCTCACTAGAGATGACATTTTTAGATACGTATTGCTGGATAAACAAAGAGACACAACTTGAAGATTCCTATTAATCAAAACAGGAACATCATCATCATCATACACAAAACACGCTCTCCTACATATACTTCATGATACATTCCATTTCTCCAACGGTCAGAGGGTAAATCCCCTCCTGGCTATATGGGCTTTCAATTCAGTAAATGAAAATGAAGCATCCTTTGGAGGCGCACATAGTGTGGATTCTACGATCTTAACTGCATCTTATCAGAAACAGACCTAGTTCTTCTATCTTATTTCCAACCAATAATGTGGGTGGAATTCAAGACAAATCTCTGCCCCATATTCGTTTTTGTCATAGTTGTTATGGGTGAAGAAGATTAACAGATGGCTGAAGGAAACAAAAGCACAGAGATGGTTTGTCTTATCCCCAATTTCAAGTCAGGAGAGGATATTTTTTTTTTAAATTAAAAAATTTTTTTTACAATCTCTGTGTTTTAGATCTACTTTTTTTTTTTTTTTTTTTTTTTTTTTTTTTTTTTTTTTTTTTTTTTTTTTTTTTTTTTTTTTTTTTTTTTTTTTCAGTTTCCAAGGGCCCATGTTGACCTGATGATAGCACTGAAATTTTCAACTTGTTGTCCGTGGTAAGGCTAATAAGGCCACTGAGAGATCTGAAGGACTTAGAGAAGCTGTCAAGGTCACACATCTTGAAAAAGCACACAATATACAGAAGGCCTATATATAGCACAAGTAGATTCTACTTATTTTCATCACCAAATTGCACGAGCTATTCCTGCCTTCAATCAGTGAAAGAGACACATTTCGAAGTTGTGTTTGAAATGCTGTTCGTTTTACACCAAATTGAATTGAGAAATGGAAAAAGGCATGGAAAGGAGTACTCTCAGATGAAGTGGGCACTTTATAAGCAAGGGGCTGTGGGCTGTAAAAGAACCTGATGTATTTATGGAAACCCCAAAAATATACAACTTGAATTATGCTTGAAACTCTAGTTGGTTCTCTTAGTGGAAAGGCTAGCCCATGTAGCTCTTTCTGGGACATGTGGTTCGCTTGCTTTAAGGAAAAGATGGGGAGGTCATGATTCATGAGCTCTTTCTAGACTGTGTACCATCTCCCTCTTGGTCCTCGAAAGACAATGGAAGCTTGGTGAGTCTAATGAAAATAATACTTAACAATCATCAACCACACACGGCATGTCACTGGGTTAAGTGTTTTATATGGATTGCCTTGTTTAATGCTCATAGAACTTTTTGGAGTAGGTATTATTTTTAGGCCTGCTGTCCTAATGAAGAAATGGGGTTTAGACAGATTAAATAAAGCCCAAAGTAACACAGTCTGAGAGAGAATTGGAATGCGAACAGCCATTCTGCTTCCTATATATTATAACAGACATAGTGACAGATTGTAGGTGTGTCTGCATGGACTGAATGCATTTATCAACTGTGCAGAACATTCTAATGAACATTGGTAAGGGGAGGGGGAAGCAGCCAAAGGAACTAATGTATCAGCATGTTACTCTTCTCTGGAAGGTCCTTGCTACAAGACTTGCTGCCAGCGGACTAATCAGAAACTCTGAACTTGGGTCTAGGATACATTTGCTCCACAAATATATTTTTTTCTATAGGATACAAAAAATAGTAATCCAATGTAACCTTCAAGCTTTGCTTATAAAAAGCCAAACACCTGAGGGAAATGCAGAGAACAGGAAAAATTACAGTGGAATAGGGAGAATGATACTTTAAAAGCCAGGGAAGCTGAGTCCAGCTCTGGCCCTCATCTGTAAAAAGGGGAGGTTTGAAAGATCACATCCAAAGACTCTCCAAAATGTAATATTCTATGACCTAGTTATATTTAAAAGCTGAGTGCTTGGTAAATTTTAAACAGAATATTTGAGTCATTAAAGATATATTTAATCTGGAGGGCTTGACATCAGGTAGAAAGAGTCAAGGAATAAGAAAGCATTGGGATGCCTGGGTGGCTCAGTTGGTTAAGCAGCTGCCTTTGGCTCAGGTCATGATCCCAGCGTCCTGGGATCGAGTCCCACATCGGGCTCCTTGCTCGGCAGGGAGCCTGCTTCTCCCTCTGCCTCTGATTGTGTGCTCGCGCGCTCTCTCTCTCTCTCTCTGACAAATAAATAAATTAAAAAAAAAAAAAAAAGAAAGCATTATGTTCTCCCACTTTTGCTACTGAGAAGGGAGTTCGATAAGTCATTTGGCCCTTGTATGCCCTAACTTCTTCTTTTGTAAATCAGAATCAGTAAATCATCAGGTCCTGGGAGATGCCTCTAATAAAAGTCACTCTGAAGCCCTTAGCTTGGTTATCAGTACTTGGTTATCAGACACTGGAGGAGTCTTCATTTCCAAATCATGAAAAAAAATATTCCTTCTGATTCTTGGATCATTAATTTCATTATTTTTCTATGTGTTTTTCTTTTCTTTCTTCCAGTTAGGCCCTCCCTGTAGGACAAACCCAATATTATTATTCCAACCCCTTAATGAACAATTTACGAGAGGAAATGTGCTGGTCTTACAGTAACCAAATCCACTTTAAAAAATGTTCCCATTATTTTGTCCTGGTGAAACCCTGGATTCCTGGAAGCCACAGTGATTAATGATAGTAGCTAAGAGCCTAAGAGCTTTAGAAAATAAATGTCAAGGTGCCTGAACGGAGGAGAGATGCTGAGCTTTTCCACTGGCCAGACTCAACATACATTCACCAGCTGGACGTTCTCGGGGGGCGGGTTGGGGTGGTGAGGCCCGTTGGCTATGTTCACCATGTTGTTGCGTTCAGACCGCAGACTCTGCCGAAGACGGTCATGAAGCTTTTTCCGTTGTTTCCTGGATATGAAAAAGGGAAGATTTATTTTTTTCTATCATTTACATTTCTTGGTACAGTCCACTCTTGATTCTACCAACACGTAAGCCAACTAGGAGATTGGTGGAGGATATGCCACTCCGCCTTGGAATCTGCCTACGGACAGAGGTGGAATCACACAGTCTTAGTGAATATGTTTAAGGAGCTGGGGTGGGGATTCTTACAGAAATCTAACTGGACTGCTGAGAGATAGGAAAAAAAAAAGAGAAGACAAGATAAATCAAGTTGATATTTGGCTCAAACGCCAACTTTCGTGATCAATCCATCTTTGTCCGAGTCTTACAGATGGTCATTTGTCTTAGGTACCAATTTGTGCCATACGATTGATAAGACTGATTTCACTCATAATTTTGCCTGTGTCTCTCTTAAGGAGATGAGCCTAATTTTGAATCTGTACCTTCTACATGGCGGGTGTACATGAATGGCATTGTACATGAGAGCAGCTAGATACATATTTTGCCCGTAGATTTAGCACAGTTATAACATGATCTTACTCTAGTAACACTTTTTTTGGTAGAACTAGGTAATGGATATTAAAATACTGAGATTGAATCTAATAAGACTCAGAAGATAGATTCTAGGAAGGCTTATCTCTATCACTTATGCAATCCTGACAACCCATGAAATCGGGGGTATAAGAAAAGGCCATCTGTCTTGTCTTTGTTCCTGAAGCAACATTCAGATCATGATAATATCCGCCCCCAAGATTGGTCAGAGTTTATGTGATGGAGCAACAAAATGAAACAAAACTGTTAACATTATTTCCTATTTGAAGCAGAAGCTCTATGTAAGAGAGAAAAGTGAAGGGAATTCGGATCACACAATAATTGTGTTTGTTAATATGGACCCAGCTTAAGGGACCAGACACACTGAACACAAATCTGCTTTACTGTTTTCTTTTCTTTCAAAGCAAGATTTGCTTGATTCTCCTCCCATGAGATTCCTTTTGTACATCCTGCCCTTTGAGAGCATTTGAACTGGTAAGCTCATTAGAGGGAATGGGCAAATCATCACAGTAATGTTTTTAAAAAAGCCTTCACTGCCACCATTGCCAAGTGTTTCCTTTAGCTCCTAAGTCTGAGTGCAGAGTGGGACACATTTTCAGCGGTGACATGACAGGGACACCTTGGGTGCCTACCATTGTCCTCTCAGGATGTGGTGGGCCCACCCTCGTCCACACATACCTGCCCCATAACCCCGTCCCTCCAACCCTTTCCCAGGTCACAGGTCGCAGCCAATGACCACAAGTCTTCTGAACCCTTTCACACAAATAGACAAAGCTTTCTAGTTACAGGAAAAGTCCTCAAAATAGATTACTTAGAGGAAAAAATGAGCAGAAACGCCCCCCATGCCTTCCCCACTTCCGCTTTTCAAGACTAGGCTGTTGCAAACGCTGTCTGCAGAGCCCTGGGCTGGCTAAGCCGTCTTCTCTGTGCTAAGGAGAGAGAGGCACGGAGGAGGAAGGTTTACTTGGTTTTGCAGTAGGCCACCACACACATGATGCCGACTACAAGCAAGGCGATGCAGATGCCGGTGATGGTCAGCACTCTCTTCTGGTAGAGTTCCTCCGCTTCTGGAAACGGATGAGAGCAGACGTCACCAAAGCCCCCTTACACTCGCCAGGACTTAACAACTGAATAGTTGGCATGCGGCATGGCACTGTCCATGTTCACAAGAAAGTAAATATGTGACAGTTCATCACTTCTGCAGACATACTTAAGGTACAGCGTACTCTGCGATATACTCTGAGCTTAAACAGCTAAGGCAGCTGGGGCCATTTGCAATAAAAAATTAGACTATTAAATTACTTTACTTAAAAGCTACAAATATATATGCATTAAACTGGCAAATCATAAACATTAATTAGAAAATAATTATTTAGTTAAAACTGTAGTTTTTAATTAAAAACCAAAACTCTTGCAAAGGCAACAGGAATCAAAGCCAATAAAAGGAGCTGGGATTGGAACCCCTGGGGCAGTCCTCGCCCTCTTCTCTTCCCTATTCCCCCCTCCCAAATCCCTTTTGATTTCCCAGCTAGTTTATATTCCGGTGGTCTTTACAAGGAGCCATTTCTAAGTTAAGAAATAAAGTCAAAACCATTTGCAAACATGAGCTTGACTTGTAGTTAACAATAATACCGAGGCAGGATCCCTACGATTTAAAGGTAACATGTGAACATGTTATAAGCGCCATGGTGGGGAGAGTAGGGCACTGTATCAGAGAAAATCCAATATGGTGGGTAGGATAGTCCTGGGCCAAGATGAAGATTTGTCCTTTGAAGGACAATTATTATCACTTCACCGACTGTACTTAGAAACCTAATTGATGTGTGTAAGGAAACCACTAGCACACGGGATATGTGACTAGGACTAGATTGTACAGCCCTATAGTGAGGACTTGGCATGTCAGCTCAAGGAGATCACACGAGGGGAGGGTGATGCTTAGAACTTTGGGTTCTTAAATGCAACCGGTCTTTTAGTCACGGAAGTCTTTCTATTTGCAAATCCATTTTGGGGATGAATCCCTTGATTATACTTTGGTAGGTCAGGCTCTTCTCGAGATTGGCAGATTTAATGTCGAACCTGATCTCTTAGGAACTGAGCCTCCAACCAGTCTAATTACATTTATTGGAGGACATTCACAAGTTCACCAACAAAGAGAACTCAGACTGGTACATCATAAACATTGTAAGCTGAACTTGCCAAATTGATCAAAAAGCTGGTCAAAAACCGGGGGGTATTATATAAATCGAGGTCTCTTATCTGGACATCAACATGGGGCCTTAGGGAACATTTTCAATTTTCCTTACTGAAAGAGGGCGAGTCGCAGGAAGTTTTCTTGAAATGAAAAAGTGCATTTTAATTTCTGTGATACAGTAGACCTTATCATTAAACAAAACATTTCCTACAAGCCAAGCCCATGGTAATCAAATTCCAGTTAACAGGTCAGGAACATTGTCAAATCAAATTAATATAGCACTGATTATTAACAGGAGGAGAAGGAGAATAGAAGTCAGTGGGTAAAAGACTAGAATGCTGCAGAAATTATACAAAAACAAACCAAAAGGGTCGGAAGTGGGAGGGGAAAAAAACAAACCCAGAGGACAGACAGACTGACAGAATGACGGAGAGAGGGCGGAAGGCAGGTGGGAGGGAAAACAAGGTTAAAAGTGAAGGAGCCATCTGAAGTCCCTGGCACAGCATGCCTGATACTAAGGGAAGAAAAATAAATAAACAAAAGAAAAGCAGAGGGAGGAAATGCCGGGTGGAAAGAGAGGGTGGGTGCAAAGTCGGAAGGGTTACCCCATACAGCATAACGCCTACCCTAGGCTGGCCATCCCGTGGAAGCCACAATTAGGAAGCAAAGCAGCTGGTGCATTGCAGTGAGACAATGACCCAGGAGACATAGAGTGGGGTCACATATTTTTGTGCCGGGAAAGTCAGCTGAGGATGTGGAATGTGAATGCTTCTGTGTTAATTGCTGTGTCTGCCGCCTCCCCTCCCCCAAAGCCCCAGGACAGGGAGTCACATTTGACAAGGTGGTAATCTGTGAGCGGGTGACCCAGGGGTCTCCTGGGAGACCTGGCCTGCGGATCAGTTTTTAGCAATAGGTCTAAGAAGGAGAGGTGGTGCACAGCGCCCCCCTCTCCCCACCCTGTCCCTTCTCAAAGGGCCCCTGGGGTTGCAGGGCTCCTCTGGGTGTGACTGGTTGGTTTAGAAACAGCCACGTTCAAGTATCATTGCCATGAAAATGAAACCCCTGCTTTACTGTGCCCTCTTTCACTCTCTTGGCTTCTTTTGAAAGGGTGGGGGCTTGGTAGCTCTGGCATCTTAACACCCTATCTGTAGAAAAAGCTGGGAAGTTACTTCTGACAACTACAAAAATGGGATGTATCTAAGGACTGAAGGGGGAAAGGGCATCCTGGGTACTCCCGGGGATTCCGTTGACAAGATTGTTGGTGGTTGCTAATCATAAAAGAATAGATAGACCTCAGATTGTCAGCAAATGTGGCATGCTGACTCACCGCTCTGCCTGGGTTATGTGGGAAGACACACGTTTTTCCAGTGAAATTGGTCATGGAAATAAAAAGGCAAGCTCAGTGAAGGCCAAAGGGTAAAGCTAAAGTGCTAAAATGAACCAATGAAAGACAAGGCCCTTAGAATACAGATGTAGGATTAAGATTCTGTATTCACAACAGCATTTACTGAATACATTCTATGTTTCTCATCTTCATTTATATTTCACTTTCCAGTGATTTACTAGATCAGGGGATCCCACCCCCATTATGAATGTGTTAAAAGAAAACTACTTGATGAACAATCATATAAACAATGGGTTCTTTTCACCCCCCCCCCCCCCCCCCGCTCCCCCCTTATTTTTTTTCCCTAGTGTGACAGGGTCAGTAGGGCAAGAGCAAATTAGAGGCAGTGCTGAAAAAAAGAATCTGTCAGTCCAGTTGGCGGATCTGCCGTAATGAATGGAAATGCTTCCGAGTCTTTACTCTATGGTTTGGCAGGACGCATTGAAGTCAATCAGATCAAGCATGTTTTCCAGTCTGATCTAGCCAGGCTAAGAGACAGAAGCCTTGTCTTTCTCACTGTTAATTGACCTTTAAGGTCTGATTTTCCTTAAGGGGAACGTTCTGGCTTAGTACACTGGCTGTTGTGGGACTATGGAGTCTCTGGACCGTGCGCCTTTAAGAGGTACGCTGGTGCCAGCACCATGTATCTTTCCTGACCCTCAGATCACGCTGAGGGAGAAGTCCTATAACTGAACTACCCATTGCCCTACCTCATTGTCTGGGAATAGAAATATTAAATTCTAGTTAGACCCTAAAGTGATTAAAATGGGACAGAGATGCTATTAAGGAAAAGGAGGAGGTGATGGTAGATTTTATTCCTCCCTGCAGGAAAGGCCGGTAAGCCTTTTTAGTAGTGGGACAATTTTTATTCTGAGGGAGGTGATCTGAACAGATCCCTCTCATCAAGTAGAGAAACCTGCCACCTGAGCGGCGTTGGTGGGAACTCTCACGCTTCTCACTCTTGGGAGATGTTCTCTGATGTGCAAAGGATCACTCACATGTAAGCGGGGGTTTTCTCAACAAATGAATAGTTTCTCTTCAAAGTTTTTTGAGGGGGGATGGGCAATTGATTGAGTTTCTATCCCTGGCACGGACAGAACTTACAACAGAGTTATTTTCCAGAAATTATGGAACGTAGATTAGGTATGGACTGTGATGCTCTCATCCAAAAGAGAGTAGCAGCTATGCTGCAGGGCATCCTCACTGCATGACATCATCGACACCAGCTGCTAATCAGGACATGGCTTTGTTGACCCAGGGCCACATTCCAGCACTGCGGGAGGTGTTCAGGGAGCTGAGCCCCTGGGATTGACAGAATGGCTTCCCTCTACTCCCAAGACTGGCCCTGTCTCTCAATTATTTAGGACAAAGGCCTTCAAAGGGACTATGCCCCAGATTCATAGGCTCATATAAGATACTATTTTATGTTTGCAGTGTGAACATTTCTATTTGTTACTGGTCTGGATAATCTAAGTAACTCAAAGTTAATTCCATTAGCACTAGAATTTCCACCTAAAATAGCACTGGGTATATTTCTTTCTGTTTTCTATTTCCTTGCTCCTAAGATAATGAAGTTGACTAGGGGAGGGACTGGATATCCCCAGATATCCCCAGAAAATCAGAGTCTGTGGATACAATATTGTGTTGTAGTATTAAGGGCTTTCTATGTTACTGTATCAAGTGGGGGTGATTTTTTACAGTGTATGTCACGTTCTCATCTGCCTAAAATGTGGTGTGTTTTTAAGCTGATGCATTTAGAGCTTCTTTTGTTCTCTCAGGCCTGGTTTGGTTCCTCCCATAGCCTTACACACCTTTCAGAGTTACCCCCTTGCCCCCTTCCCCTCCCCCCACTCTGAAATAACAGCCTGGTCAGATCCAATCAGGGGGTCAAGGAATGTGGGCTATATGTGACTTTGTAGCAGGTGAGGTGATTTTTAAACTCTAAGTGTGGGAATCTAGAAACTGCTGCACTCAGTGACATTTCGGTAAACTAATCATAGATTGGAAGCAGAGAAATCATTGTTATAGCTGTATGATCCCTTCTGAAGGAAAAGGAAATTAGTTAGGAACTGGAAGGTAAGAGTAGGAAGGGAAAAGATTTCAGCTCATAGGTTCTAAATTCTGCAGGCTAAAAGGAATGATGATTGGTTCATACCCATAAATTCAATCCCAAGATGCTCTGCCAATGCAGAAAGTTGACAAAAAAAGAAAGAAAGGGAAAAAAGTTTCAGAAAAGAGCAATACACTGCACTCCAAAACACATTACACATGACTATTAACGGCTCTCTGGGCGTGCACATTGAACAGGACAAATGGCGGGTGGTTAAGGAAGCAGTGCTCAGGTACGCCTCCATGAGTCCACATAGGGAACTTCTCTTTTTAAAGAGGTGTGCAAATACCAGCACACCCTGTCTTTATTAACCCTTAAAAGACTTTACTGAGGGAGAAGTTGTACTGCTGAACTATCCTCTATGGTACTTAATCCCCTGGGAGCAGAAATACCGTATTTCTATTGAAAAATTAAAAAAGGCATTCGATATTATTTCATTCCTCTCTTGAAAAGGCAGAAGCAAAGTGCCAGGGAGGTGATTTTGTTTTTTACCCAAAGGCACATGGTGGCAGAGCCAGGAGTAGAAGCCAAGAGTACTACAATTTGGTCTGAAATTTTTATTGCGTTGGATTTACATTTTTCCAAGTTTGGACAGTCACGTTCTACACATTTCTTGTTGTTTGGTTATTTAAAAAAAAAAAAAACAAACACACACCAAAAAACCAAAAACAAATTTAAAAAACCCTATCTCCTTTTCTGCTCCTAACCTTTCACTTTCTCCACCACTTACATAGTGTTTCATTCACAGAAAGCAACAAATGCTTCTGCCCAAAAAGCCAGAGAGGGAATTGGGATTGGGGCACAGATCTGGCTTCCAGATTTTTCCAATAACTCCTTTGTGGCATTGGACAACCCTCAGTGCCTCATTTTTCCAAAGAGTTTAAGAAAAAAAAAAAAAAAAAAGGAGGCTGCAGGAAGGATTCTTGAAGTCCTTAGTTAATGTCAATGTAGGACTCCCTCAAATAACAGCCAATTTGGTGGGCACTCCACAGTGCCGAGCTCCGCCGCCCAGATGAGGGCACATGGCTCAGAGGTGTTGCAGGGCTGCCCAGGAGGGGGCTCAAAGGTGCGAGCTCACAGCCCACAGTCCTGGCAGATGTGTCCCTGGAGGCTCTTGGATGTCAGGACTAGCAGAACCTACACAGTCTCCAGTGAAGAAATGGGGAACATGGGCCATTTAAAAATAAACCCCCAAAACCTCCAGAAACGATACTTTCCATTCGTGAAGCAAAAAATTGTGAACGAGCTTCATCAGGTGAGACCCGTTGGGATGCCTTACTTGCCCACATGTGGTGGAGAGGCATGTGGAAAGGAAGGGCTGGATGAAAACGGAGATTCAGGGTCTCGATCCCTGACTGGAGAGATACCACGGTGGTCCAAAAGATAGGACAGGGCACCTCTTGAGTTTGAAAACATGCAGTTGAGGGGTAGTTCTTGGACAGAAACATCAGTTTGGGCATGGATAAATCACTTCAAGCACGGAGCAGAAAATCCAAGTGTGCTGGCTTGTCCCGGTTCTAGGTCCTGCCTCTGCCATGGATCTGTGCAGTGACTTTGGACCAGTTGACTTCTCCCTGACAAAATGCTTAGGATCCTCACGCATGTGTCACACGGAGACACTGTGGAATAAAGGAGCCATGAAATATGGCGGCCAACAGTGAAAGGGTTAAGAGCTCAGAAAACAGACCTATCTGGAGATCTACCTTGGGCCACTTAATTGCATGGAGGTTTATTTTTAACTAATTAATGGCCAGGAAAACTCTGAAAGCTTCTGGGGGTATACCCAAGAATTTAGACTTTAAAAACTTTCCACCTCTTAAGGAAATGAAGCTTCCAGATTAAAAAAGTAATCAAAGAGTACATCAAGTAACAATAATGTAGAATAGTTCAGTCTGCCCTGGGTCAAGGGGACTCAGGCAAATAACCTAAACTTTTCATAAATTAAAAGCCAGAGGATTTAGGATTAAATCGGTTGCACAATGTTCACAGTAAAATCACAATTTATTCAAATCCAAATGGACTTCACTTGTTTCTGTGCAACACTCAATTTGACAAAATGGCAGCCTCCCCCACCATCTGCTCCCTTTATATAAACTTTGGAACATCAAGTACAAGAATTCATTTTCCAAGGAAGTGATAATAAATTTCCTTACACATTTCCTTGAAGATGTGACTCAGTTTTTCTCCCTAGAATCCCTTCCATCTTATGCCTTTTCCTCCTACCGGTCAGTAATAATTTAAGGGTTAAAATCAAGAGAGATCTACAGAAACTTTTTCCAGAGAATCATTATTCCATGCCTACATGAACACTGCTAATGATCTATATTAGTTGCGTAGAAAGCTTGGTTAAGTCTTCGATAAAATTAGTAGCATGCCCATGCATACATATTACTGCATTTACAGTTTTATAGGTAAGTCTGTGAGCCTAACTATAATTTCATTTCATGGGAAGTCATTCATATCAGGCAGCTCCAATTTCAAATAATTCAAAGGGAAATTGGTACTTAAAATTGGAATCTCTTCTGGCCATAAGCCCTAACAAGGAAACAAGCAGAGGAAACATGCATCAGTCATTCTCAATGTGGAGCAAATACTGCTCTAATTTATTTTTACTATTGGTGGCTACATTCCTTTCATTGTGTGTCAAGAAAAGCAGAATACACAAGTAATTTTAATTTTTGAAAAGGTTATTACTTTCTGTCTGTTCTATTTAATCTAATGTTGCCTTAGGCTCGTTATGTATCATACGCTTCCTATCGAACTTCTGTCTAGCCACTACATTTTTCAAATTAAATTAATAATTCAAAAACAAAAAGGTTACTGTAAACAATTGTTTCCTTTTCTACATGTGATTTTCTGCTGTGCAGTAAGCAATCTAAAAAATTAATTTAAATCTAAGAGTC
The DNA here is from genome assembly GCA_004024625.1 of Mellivora capensis. NCBI lineage: Eukaryota > Metazoa > Chordata > Mammalia > Carnivora > Mustelidae > Mellivora > Mellivora capensis. The sequence goes on from PISX010004328.1 coordinate 119,634, forward strand.
TCCAGAAACTAGTAAACATTGACTCACTAATCCTTTGCTTTAGGAATTTATAATTGTTTGAAGAGAACTGATTAACCTGTAGGCTCATTTAAATTCTCAATCGCATCAGAGAAAAGAACAATAAGACACCTTTTTTTTTTTTAAACCAAAATTTATCTGTACATGCATTTTGTGGTTTCTGTTAAAGTGTGATGACATTCAGGATTTTCTCTTTAATATCTTGGGCCTCCTTAAGCAAATAATATCAAAGACGTAGGTAGAGTCCTGACTCGCTGCAGCCCTGAGACTTCTTAAGGAGGTCTGTCAAGGCCAGTGCTAAATGGGACCAATTTACTGTCTGACTTTGAGTTTTTGACTTACCTTTACAAATGGAGGTACTTTTTCCCCCACATATACAAATCCATATTGCCACTGAGCCTTTTGAAATGTAATAGGAGACTCTCTCTTTGCTCCCAAGTTTCCACGTGCACATGAGCACACTCACCGACACACACGCAATAAAGTCTCACTAACACTCAGCTGGGCTTTGTGACAGTTTGTCACGGATTGTGCCTTTATTCTACTGTCAGTAAGATACACATGTTGGATAAATAAATGAATAGCTTCAGTGGTTTTCAGAGCATCTAGAAATCAACACAAGTCATTTATGCACTAGGAACCTCTGATTCAAAATTATGTTTAAGGATATCTGTTGGGTTTACTCATTCCAAGAATACATTTGAAAGTTCTAAAATTGTAGTCTTTAAGAATATTCTGTAATTTGGGCTATTCGATAACTATTTCCTATTATATTTTAGTTTATACATGACATACTCGCCCCATACTACCTCTACTGAAGCTGTGAATGTTTTTTTTTTTCTGTCCAATAAGTCTATAAATCCGTTATGAACTGTCGGTACCCCCCCCAACATACCCCACAGTGATGAACACAGTCCTTTAAAGTAGGAATTCTGTGTCACGATAGGTCAAATTTGAAGCTGACTAGCCTTGACAACATTTTCCTAGAAAGTATTCCAAATATGTTTTATTTCGAGGCAAATGGCTGCCTTCAAGAAAGCCCTATAAAATATGCACTTGTTCTTTCCTTTCATACTTTAAATCTGTTTTTACAAATCGATAAATGCCCACAGGATACGCTGGCCAGAAAAACTGCATCAAATCCTAATAATGTAAGTTATGCGTTAATAAGCATTTTAAAAATTGTACCTTTTTTAGAATGTCATACTTCGATTGGAAAATGCAGTTTGGTAACGTTGAAAAAAAATGTTTCTCTCCGCACCTGGGGAGCAGCTTTTCTTTTAAAATTTATATAAGTGTTTCACACATTCTGAACACAATTAAGTTTTTAATCGTTACCACTGTGGTGACATTTTTTTATTCATCGTGCACACGACATTGCTACTTGAACATAAAGTTTTTAGAGCAGCACAATTTATTTTCCTGCCTTCTCTATAGGGATTTGCATTGTATTGCATTGAGAACTTAAGGCATTGGGGTTAGGAAATTAACTCTGGGCAAGACAATTTTGGAAAGCAATTTCTGAAAGGTGTTACTTGAATTTCTAGCTCTGAGGTGGCATCCATGCCTGGCCATTTACAGCTTCTGTTCAGAAATGTGCTTCCTATCAATCTTTGTTACCTCAGGGTAAATAGGAACGCTGCCTTCCTGGATATCTTCCAGCAGTGTGATGGAAAGCTTACTGAAGAATTTAAGGAATCACACTCTGATTGGATAGTGGCTATTTGGAAATATCTTAGGAAAAAGAAAATGGTCTAAAATAGAAGATGAAAACATTTCCTCTGGTTACTACTGTCAGACCTAAACTGCATCATTATTTGGGGAAATAGCTTCATTTTTAAAAAAATGCTTTTCTCTAGATAGGGGACTAACACAGCCTCCAGGGCACAGTAGAACTCTACATAACACCAAAAATTTAAGTGTAATACAAACGTTCGGAATTGTCACGAAATTCTAAAATACGATTCTAAAATAAAATTCTAAAATTCTAAAATGCTGTTATTTACACAGGCACGTGATTTGCTAAATCTGTGGTATTTGAATACAAACTGATTTCTAAAAGGAATTGCTTTACTATAATGAGTAAAATTCTATTACTTCTATTTTTACTTTGTATCTTACCTACCTTTAAGAAGATTAATCTATAGCTATGGTGAGAAAAATCCTGTCCACTAAATGTGTATTATTTAAAGACTTGTGGATAAAGGGAAGACTGTGTTTGAAAATTTAGCAAATGCCAATTTACTAATTTTTCCCAACAGAAAGTGGCCTAGGACATAGCCTTCGATATACTGCTACGTAAATACACAGAAAGCACCACCTCTCTAAATAAACGATTGAATATTATGGATGTGATCTCCCCATATGCGTAGGAAATCAATTTTCCATGAAATTTATTCTTCCATGAGTGTTAACAGGAGGAGTAGAATCTTATTCTTTGCATGCATGCAAGTAAAGGGAAATCTGATTCTTTTAGGGTCCCCAAATGACTTGCTCATAGCACTGTTTCTTGTGTTACATGATTTTACACCGATAAGCCATGTGAAATATTTTTCAGGTTCAGCAACTGACAATCCAAATCAGGGTTTGATAAATCCAGCCCACTGTCTGCTTTTGTAAATAAAGTTTTATTTTATTTTATTAATTAAGTTCAAGTTAGCCACTGTATAGTACATGGTTAGTTTCTGATGTCGTGTTCAATGATTCATTAGTTGTGTAAATAAAGTTTTAATAGTGCCCAGCTATGCTCATCAATTCACATTGTCTCCAGGGGCTTTTGTGCTGAGCTGGCAGAATTAGTGGTTTGCGTGAGTGATGCCATCACCTGCAAAACCTGAAGTCCTTTATCTGACCTTTCACAGGCAAAAATTGTCGATCTCTGATCTCAAAGGATAACTACATGGACTTCACCTTAAATATAACCCTTTGAAAGCTCCAGAAGGAAAAGCAATAGCTCAGTTCACAACAGCAGGACAAATTACATAATTTAGTTGTCCATGCAAATTATATACATGTGAATCGGGTCGCTTAGGAATGATGTTCAAAATTTCATGAAGCCACAGAGACCCATCAAAATTTCCCAGTTCTGCATTTAAAAATATCTATCGAGAGGTAAAGTACTATATTTCAAAGTCAATAATATTTTTTAAAAACTGTTCCTAAAATTATCATTGACACTAGCATAAAGGAATGGTAATATAAATAAATGATGGTTTAAACTAGTCCTGAATCACTTGTTTCCTAAGCAAGATAAGAAGCCAGGCTATCTCATTTGCTGTGCCATGTTTGTAATTTTCCTACTCAGTGCCTTTTTTAATACCTAAATGCAAACTGTTAATGAAGAGAAACATCTGAACTCTTTTTAGTATGTTTATTTGTTATAAATAACACATTCTGAGCCAAAATTAACTTACCATCATTTCAAGTGCATACTGATTACAACTTAGCAACATCCTTTTCAGGACGTTGCCGTTTTTTTTTTATAAAGAAGATGGACTGTTTAGCGGAATGATTTTATTTTACCAATAAAAGTGAGACTTTTAAATGCCTTTATTGTGATTGCACTGGGGGATAATGACTATCGTCTTGGATCACATTATTCAGTTTCAATTTCAGAAGCATCCGGAGCCTCACACACCTATTAGTATCTCAGAGCCAACTAGTCACGAACAGAGGAAGTAATACAATTGCTTGTGTT